>CM052717.1:1347776-1379551 GCA_028551405.1 Uromys caudimaculatus | reverse complement strand
GCAGCCATATTTATAATAGCCAGAAGCTGAAAACAGCCCAGATGTCCTTCAACAGAAGAATGGATACAGAAAATGTGGTACATTTACATAATGGAATACTACTCAGCTATTAAAAATGACTTCATGAAATTTGCAGGCAAATGGATGGAACTTGAAAATATCATCCTGAGTTGAGGTAACTCAGTCACAAAAGAACAAACACAGTATGTAGTCACTGATAAGTGGATATTAGCCCAAAAGTTTGGAATACCCAAATTCAATTCACAGACCATATGAAGCCTAAGAAGAAGGAAGACCAAAATGGGGATGCTTCAGTGTTTCTTTGAAGGGTGAACAAAATACTCTCAAAAGGCTTCTAATAGAATACTTTGAATAGAAAATATCAACGCTGCCACAATGACTCAATGGGTAAAAACACTTGCTGGCAACCTGAGTCTGATCCTTGGAACTTTCATAAAACTGGAAGGAGAGAATAGATTCCACAAAGCTGTCTCCTGACTTCTTGTATTAGTCAGTGTCCTCTAGGGGACCAGAATTGCTGAAATGAATCTCTCTCTATATATAGTGGGAATTTATTATAGTGGCTTATTGGCTGTGGTCTGGCTGGTACAACAATGGTTGTCTTCTAAGAAAAGTCTAAGAATCAAGTGGTTGTTCAGCTCATGAGGCTGGATGTCTCAGTTGGTCTTCAGTATAGCCCTGAATCCTGAAGAAGTAGGCTTTAATGCCAGCGAAGGAACGCATTTGCCATGGAGGGTAAGGACAAGTGAGCAAAGAAAGCAAGTTTCCTTCTTCCTTGTCCTTTATATAGGCTGCCACCGATTTCAAGTAGGTTTTCCTACCTCAAATGATACAATTAACAAAAAATTTCTCACAGGTATGCCCAGTGTCTGGGGTTTTTAGTTAATTCTAGATATAGTCAAGTTGAAAACCAAGAACCCCTATATGAGTGCCATTTCACACACACGCACACACACACACACACACACACACACACACACACACACACACACACATACACACACACTGATAACAATTTTAGAAAAGAAAGAAAATGTGTTTCTCTCGTGGGAAAGTAATCTTGCTGCTGCAGCCTCTCTCATTATCAATGTTGCTCTTTTTATGGCTGCTTAAATAAAAAACAATTGCAAGTCATGCTTCTGTCACAGGATCTACATTCAGTATCTAGGTGACTATATAGTAATACATTGTAATCATTTTAAATAATCATCAAATGTATTCCAGAGAACACATTTTCAAAGCGTCAAGCTGCATTTCACATTATTTTAGACTTCCCATCATAGCCGTGTGAGAAACACTCTCAGAGTTCTATCTCACTACCCATATGGCAAGCATGAAAAAGATCTTAATGATTTCTGGACCGTGAATCAATTCTTATTCTTATTTTGAGACAGGGTCTCAGTCTGTCAAAGGTTAGCCTGGAACTCCTTGTGTAACTTAGGTTAGCCTCAAACTCATGATCATCCTCCTGCCTCAGCCTCTGCAGTGCATAGTGATATGTGTGTGCCGCTGTCTCTGAAAGAATGTAGTTTTCAACCTTAGCTTTTTCAATCAAGTTTGTTAAACAATTGAAACAAAAGTTGATCTTGAACCAAGATTTTATTCATCTTTACTTCATTTGCCTTAGGGATTAAGTTGGTTTATAAAGCTATTTAAGCTCTTTATTGTGTGTTCTTGGGTCAAGGGTAGAGGGCGTGGTTTTAAGTAGAGGAAGAAGAGAAGGGCACTTAAAAATACCTCTTAGCCTTTTAAAGGAACATCTCCAAATGCTCACTGTTTATTCTACTGGTAAGTGGTTTTATAAAGTGCTGGGTAGGACAATTTCCCTAAAATTTCCTGTGGACTTTAATGACCAGAAGAATTATTTAAAATTTCTTCCAGAATGCTGACTGGAAGGGTGTGTAGTCTGGTCTGGAGTTCCCCAGTGTTTTTCTGGACAGGTCAATCTCCAGACTCAGCAGGCCACCCTAGTTGAGATGTTCTTTGAACAGCCAGCTTTCTTCCTCAACACCTTCCTGTCTTAGTTGGGGCCTGCAGTGTGTGCTTCTGCTTGATGCCTACTGGCATTCTGGCTTTACTTTCATCACCTTGGAGCAGCCATTCCCCTTGAAAGGCAGGTGTCAGCCCTGCTCATCCATGCTACAGACTATCACTACGATCATCTTCTCTGTATTCTCAGGTGCTTTCCCCATACCCCTCAGGAGCTAGTTGTATGTAAAGTCACACAGTCTCTGATACATTGTCCTAAAAGGAAAAAGATTTTTGTTATTTTAAAATTGTGGTGCTTGTGAACACATATGTCTGCAGAAGCCAGGTACACCAGATCCCATTTCTGGAGTTACAGGTGGTTGTGAGCTGCCCAGTGTGGGTGCTATCAGTTGAACTTAGGTCCTGTGCAAGAAAAAATACACACTCTTAATTGATAAGCTATCTCCTTAGCTCCAATATTCTTGTCTTTTAGCTAAGGGTGTGTTTTGATCACATTATTATAATGCAAATAAGTGAATGATCAACATTTCTGGTTATATAAATGTTTGAATTTTTAATCCAAAAATCTCTATCCATTTTAAGGTATGTCTTAATGGACATAAAACTCTAGATAGTTGTTGTGTGTGCTATATTGTTTAGAATATAAATTAAAACATTTTAAGTTAGCATAAAATATTGAGTTTCATTATGATTTTGAATTTCCTTTTTTAAGATTCATTTTTCCAATTTTTAAAATTAAAATTTAATTACATAATTTCTCCTTTCCCTTTCCTCCCTCCAACTCTTTCCATGAATCCCTAACTCATTTCTTTTTTTTAAATTATCATTTTCAGTTTTTGAGATTATAATATAATCACAACATTTTCTTTTTCCTTTTTCTCCCTCCAAACTCATCTGTATAGCTGCTCTACCTCCTGATCTTTCAAATTCATTGCCTCTGTTTTCTTTGCTGTTACACACACACACACACACACACACACACACACACACACACACACACACACACACACACACACACACTTAGATATCTATAGACCTAAATACATACACACAACCATTTTAGTCTGTATAATATTACTTGTATATACATGTTTTCAGGATTGACCGACCATTGAGTATTAGATAACCAGTTGATCTGCTCTTCCCTGGGGAAGACTGTTTTTCTCTTAGTATTCCTTAGTTGCCTGTAGGTCTTTGTCTAAGGTTGAGACACCATGAGCTTTCGGCCTTCCACACGGGCATGTCTATTGGTGTCCTCCCTGTTCAGGTCATATTTAGGCAGCCATGCTGGTGACACCTTATTGGTGTAGCTTCTGACTTTACTGGGAGACAGAGTCTCACAGCAAACTTTCTGATCCTCTGGCTCTTACATCTTTTTCTTCCTCTTCTGCAATGATCCCTGAGCCTTAGGAGCAGGAGTTGTGCCGTAGATGTATCAGTTGGGACTAGGCTTTAGAACTCTGCATTTGGATTGGCTGTGGTTTTCTGTAATGGTCTCTGTTTGTTGCAAGGAAAAGGTTCCTTGCTGAGGGGTGAGAACTACAATAATATGTGGATATAACTACACAGTTTTAGAATGTAGTTAGGAATTATGCTGGTTTGGTAAGGTGGTGGTTGTTGGTTCTCCTCCAACATCCATGACGTCATTAGTCCTGAGCAGTTTGTCTCGGTTTCCAGTGCCAGGCATGGTTTCCCTCCTGTTGAGCGGGCTCATTATGGGGTTTTTGTAATACCCCGTTCTTATCCATCCCTTCGCTCTACTTTTGCCCAGCACTCCTGTTTTCTTTACTGCCCTCAAATGTCCCCCTTTTGCTTTTATGTCACATCCATGCCATAACATTTTCTTCCAAGCTTAAGATATTGTCTCTCTGCTTCTTCTCTCTTGATCCCCACACATCTAAATCTATGTTCCATATAGGAGAAAAAACACAGTTGCTGTGGTTTGAATGTGAAATGTTCCCCACCATTTGTTGGAAGACATCTGGTGGTTCTATTTGGTAAGGTTGTGAAGCCTTTAGGAGTTGGGACATTGCTGGAGGAAGTGGGCCACCAAGGGGGGGGGTACTTTGAGGTTTCATGTACTGTCCTTGTTTCCAGTGTCTTACCTCCTGACTGTGGACATAAGGTGACCACTGCCACATGCTCCTACTTCATACTTTCCCCATCATAATGAGCTGCATTGCCTCACACTGTAAACCCAAATAAAACCTTCTTGTCTTAAAACGGTGCTTGTAAGAAAAGGAAACAATACAGGTAGTATTATTTCTTCTGAGTCAGGCTTATTTCACTTAACAGAGTGGCACAATAGGCATACAGTGCTAAATGGCAGTCTAGGTTTTGAAAGTGTGCCTTCAGTCAGTCCATACAAGGTACAGCTGCAAATCTGACCCCATCAGCTTCCTCCCCCCCCCAACACCAACCTTGTCTTTCATGTCTGGTACAATGGCAAGGACTTCTTTTCTTTGTCTTTCTGGCCAGGGGTTTGTGAAGTGAAATTGAAAGAGGACAGGGGGCTATAATAACTTGGCAAAGCATGTAGTTAATGAGAGAGGGCTAAGGAATATTAATACTTACATTTCAGTCTCCTACCATAATGACCACCAAGGATTGGTTTCCCTATCTCCCACACTGGCTTAAATGAACAAATGGTTATGCTATTTTCTTTTTTTATGTTTCAATGATTTAAGAAATTTCTAAAAGAAATAAAAAAAAAAAACAAATAAGAAAACAGGTAAGAAACTATTGGTTTAATCTTCAAATCTAGCCATACAAATTCATACTATGTACTGGTTGTATGCCAAGGATGGCTAGTAGATACTGATAAGTTATTTCTCTGCCAGTGAAATGGATACATACATAATCCCCTCACCCCCTCTCATACTATTAAATCTACCTATGAGTACTTCCCCACCTCCTTCTTTGGAGAAGGTTTTCAGTACTGTGAACTTGGCAGTATACTCAAATTGTTGTTAGCTTCTTTTTTTAAAAAAATTTATTTAGTCTTTTTTTTTTTACACTCCAGATTTTATCCCTCTCCCAGTCCTCCCTTTGACTGTTCCACATCCCATATCTCCCCCCTCACCTCATCTGCATGAGGATGTTCCCACCCTCCCACCCCCACCCCACTAGACCTCTCTACTCCCTAGGGCCTCTAGTCTCTTGAGGGTTAGGTTCATCTTCTCTGACTGAACCCAGACCTGGCAGTCCTCTGCTGTATATGTGTTGGGAGCCTCATAGCAGCTGGTGTGTGTTGCCTGGTAATGGTTCAGTGTCTGAGAGATCTCAGCAGTCCAGGTTAATTGAGACTGCTGGTCCTCCTATAGGGTTGCCCTCCTCCTCAGCTTCTTCCAGTTTTTCCCTAATTTGACCACAGGGGTCAGTAGCTTCTGTCCATTGGTTGGGGACAAATATCTGCATCTACTCTTTCAGCTGCTTGTTGGGTCTTTTGGAGAGCAGTCATGATAGGTCCCTTTTGGTGAGCACTCCTTAGCATCAGTAATAGTGTCAGGCCTTGAGGCCTGCCCTTGAGCTGGATTCCACTTTCCTCAGGTTCTTCTCCAATTTGTCCCTGTAGTTCTTTCAGACAGGAACAATTATGGGTCAGAGCTTTTGACTGTGGGATAGCAACCTCATCCCTCACTTGATGCCCTGTCTTTCTACTGGAGGTAGGCTCTACAAGTTCTTTTCTCTACTGTAGGGCATGTCATCTAAGGTCCCTTCCTTTGAGTCCTGAGAGTCCCAGGTCTCTGGTACATTCTGGAAGGTCTCCCTACCTCCTACCTCCCAAGGTTGCCTGTTTCGATTCTTTCTGCTGGCCTTCAGGGCTTCAGTCCTTTCTCCCCACTCAATACCTGATCATGTTCTCCTCTTCTCCTCCCTGTCCCCTTTCCCACCCAGATCTCTCCCTCCCTCCCTCCCCCCTCCAGGAATGAATTGTATGCTTATGGGACTGCATGCTGTTTTGAATGTTTTGTGTTCTGAATTCGGGGTAGGGGTGGGGGTGGTGTGTACTTGAGTTTTTCTTTGCTTGCATTTACAAGATCTTAGAAGCTCCATTTCTAGTGGTCTTGTTCTTCATATTCTCCATATTGAAGTGAAAATAAACGTTATGAATTCAAGGCTTGTATCCTTGAATTGATAGAAGAACTAATGGGTGACAGAATATTTGCTTTCTGGTTAACAGTTAATTAGTATTGAGCTCTTCTAGATGATTCTACCAAAGTTTTGAATGGCATGGTATTCAATAATGGTGACAGTTGGCACGGATAACCAGCGATTGGCCTGAGCTCTATGTAGTCTTATGTAGTCCTATGCCAATTCTGTGAAGGTGGCTCTATTTTTTTCTGTTTACACATTTGAAAAAATGCATATTTTGGAATAACAATTTAGCACATAGGTTTGAGAGTGCTGAAAATAGATTTTCCCTTAGCATTTGAGACAAATGTGCAGTAAGATAATATTCTCTTGAATACATTTGAAGGAGGAAAAATGGAAAAACTCTAAAAAATTGTGGTATTTATTATATATCTTTGAAAAACTGAATGTAAAAACCAGAGAGAAACAGTAAACTTTAGAAAAATTACTACTGCATGTATTAAATTTTTTTTAAATGTAGTATATGTGCTTGAATATGAAGTAAACCAAATATTAGGTTAGTTTTCCTTGTTGAGCAGTAGTTAAAATAGTTTTATGACTAATTTCAATATAGAAACTACTAGAGCTTTTCTACCTAATTAAAAAAAAAAGTCAGCTATTTAGGGTGACTTCCATAATACTGTCAAATATAATTGTGTCAGTGTTACTTTTTGTTCAAACTAAAACAACTGAGAAAATGCCTCAGAATGTAGGAGATTTCTATGAGTTTCCTATGTCTGATTTTCTCATTTGTAACAATGTTTCATGACAATTCCACGATTTCCACTTGAGGCACACGCCCTTATGAGCGCAGAATATAAATAACATTGAAACTTCATGTAGGCACCAAGGATCCTGCAATACCTGTATGAGCCAACCTTTCATCTTAAGCATCTCTCTTGTGGTGATGCTACCTATGGTATAAGACGGCAAGGGCTCCCTGGTTAGAACAGGAGATACAACAGGTAAGGAGGAACAGAGAAGAAACCATATTGTTAAATTGGAGGCAGAGCAGTCATCTTTCCCATTGGCTTAGAAATTATGCTGGATATGGACAGTGTTCTTCATGTGAGTGCATTCTGTACTCCCTATTTCATGTGCCTGATGCCACAGGAAAACGCAAGGATGGACCCTCTGTGGTTAACATGGGTCCCGATCTCCATCCCTGAAGGCTGATTGTCACTGAGATAGGATCTGGGAGGAAGATGAAGGGGTGTCAGAATCTTTGGCTTCTTTTCTTTGGTTAAAACGTCTTCTACTTTATATCTTTTAAGAGGAGGTGAAGTGCTTGCCACTTCACTACAAAGTGCATAGGTTGGGGGAGTGGTAGAGATGGGATGATTGACACAAAGAAACCTTCAAGTCCCGCCCTGGTTTTCAAGAGTGTGGTCTAGAAGCAGAATAGGCTTAAAGTCTATCATGAGAGGGTCTTCTAGGACTAAAGTTTCAGAAAGGGACAAAGAAAGTCAGTCAGGCTTAAGGTTTAAGGTCGAGGCGATTCTTGGTGGCAAATTAGGCCAGGTAGCTGAAAGAGATGAGTTTAAGGTGTCCCCTGCCCTCTAGCTCTAGAATCAAGGAAAGAAAGGGAAGAAGACATTGTTATTATTTTTTAATTCCAGAGACTGAAAAGGAAAACAGGAAGGCTTGTGAAGCTGTCCTTGGTGTTGGAAAATGAGAAGTCATTGTGGGTCTGGACATGACAGGCACCTGCGGCTGCCTGGGAAGCAGTGGGGACTGTGGTGAGGAGTGGCTGAGTGTGTGCCTGGCGGGATGGCCAGCCCGGCAAAGTGGGGTGCCAAGGGAGTAGTCCTGTTGGCATCTTCCCTTTTCCAGCGACCCTGCCAATAGAGAATACTCTGTATGCTTTCCATTCAAAGCTAGGTGGCTCCCCTCTCAGGGTCATTTAAGCCTTGTGGGCTTCTTGGATGGTTCGGAGGTGGGGGTTGGGGCGGAGGGACACTGGAGCGCGAGGGTTGTGTGTGACTCTCAATTGTAATCGATGTAATAACTGAGAGGATCATTCTTGGACCCTGAGCGTTATAGGCATTTCAAACCAATTCTTTTTTATAGATGATGTTAACCACCTTGGCTTGTACTTTTCTCGATGCTGTGTGGTGCCACCAACACTGAGATGTCAACAGCTCCACACAGCTGCCTCTTGGGCAGTCTTATTTCCTTTCTGTTAGTTTTCTTTCTGCGCTATGATCCTGCTTACGTCATTTCATTATTAACCTTGGTTTAGAAGTCTTTGTCCTAGGTGTTAGAAATTAATCTTGAACAAAAATCTTTGTAGTGACTTCTACTTTCAACCTGAATCCATTTAATGCTCAGGTGTAAACTTAGTTTTCAGATAGAAACTGTTTCCTTGAAGGCATCCCATCCCACTGTTGTTCCAAGTCGTTTCAATTTTGATTATCTTGAATAAAAAATTAGCAAATTACAAAAAAAAACAACAAAGGCTGGAGAGATGGCTCAGTGGTTAAGGGCACTGACTGCTCTTCCAGAGGTCCTGAGTTCAATTCCCAGCAACCCCATGGTGGCTCACAACCATCTGTAATGGGATCTGATGCCCTCTTTTGGTGTTTCTGAAGACAGCTACAGTGTACTCACAATAAAATAAATAAATCTTTAAAACAAACAAACAACCTCCCCCAAAACCCCAAAACCAAACCAAACCAAACCAAACCAACCAACCAACCAAACAAAAAACCCAACCCAAACCAAACCAAACAAAAAACAACCACAAAAGGAAAACTTGCTGTATGTAATTTGTTACCTTTATCTGGACCTGTTGGTATTGTTTACTCTGAGGACAGAAATGTAACAGAGCCTTAGGAAAGCTGTCCTCATGATCTGGCTTGGGCTAGAATCATGGTAGATTAAATGATGAACCATGAACTGGGGAGGGGAAGGGAAAATATAAAGGGGACCATTTCCAGGTGTGCCCTCGGGCAAACAAAAAAATGTCCACTGCAGTTAATAATGACGATCAGAAAAATTGAAGGTGATGTCAAGACACTTACAAAACAGCTCAGTGTAGCTAGCTAATAAAATGATGTTGCATGAGACTCTACAGGCTAAGCTATCTCATTCATTATCATAATTGCTGAATGCATAAAGCCTCAAGTGTGTCTGTTCCCATTTTATAGATGAGAACACCAATGGGTACAGAGGTTCTGCAATTTGCCCAAGGACACACAGCTGGCAACTTACAGAGATGAAACATAAGGCTTTTCAACCACTTCCTCTCCTAGAGGCTTCGATTCTCAAAATAAATCAGCTTTGCTGCTCAGGTCTTTTTCGTTTATTTTAAGGAAACAACATTCTGGTTTAATTTTAAGTAACAGCACCCCGAAGGCACACACAGAATTTTCAGAGTCGGACAGCTGATCGTCCTGTTTGGTTGGAAGAAAGGCCATTCTCCATGCTCCTCCTTTGATTTCCTATTGGCATCTTTTCCCCTCCATACTTTTAGACATTCAAGCCAGATGCCAACTGTCTGTGTGAAAACACATTGGATCTCAAATGTATCAAGATGCCAAGTGTATGTGTAATATTGGACCATATGCGAATGTTCCAGTAAACTCCTGGGAACTTACGTTTCCACTGTCAGCACTACATAACAGGAAGACTGTAAATTCCACCAGCTAACCAGAAGACTCACATATGCCTCATATTTATAAATACCCCAGAGATACAATGCATGCTAGAGTTGCCTTTTGGGTGTAGTGGAGGTAGGTGCACCTCTGTATGGAAGGCAGTGGTAGCTTGCAAACACTATAAATCAATGAGAGTTCCTTCCCTTATTGTTGTTATTACTGATAATAGCAACAGGGTATTGTGGAGAAATGTATGAGCAAGAAACACTTCTTACAGAAAAGAAGAAAAAAAAATGTGTGTTCGCCAATAGACAAACAATCAGGTTAATGTAGATAAACTGAGCTGGGAAAGTCTTGAATTTGGACAGGGTATGATTAAATTCTGGAACTGTAAACAAATATTGCAAAGGGCATGGGATGTAGGATGGAACTTTGAATGGTGTCTTATCTCTCCCTCCCCTCCAGACTCCTGGGATGCAGGTCTAATCATCAGTAAATGAAAGCACAAAACAAGCCACATTTTCTGTATCCACATTTTGGTTGAGGGACATCTGGGTTGCTTCCAGTTTCTGGCTATTATGAATAAAGTGACCTTAGCCAAAATGCCCAATAGTGGGGATATGAAACCTGAGAAAACCGTCTCCAGTAGTCATACAGGGCCCCCAGTAAAGGGATGGGAACACCAACCCACCTTCAAACTTTTCTATCCAAAATTGTTCCTGTCTAAAGGAAATGTAGGAACAAAATCAAGCAAAGACTGAATGAATGGCTGACCAGTAAAAGGCCCAATTTGGGATTAATCCCATGGCAGGCACTAAACCCTGACACTATTACTGATGCTATGCTGTTATGCTTGTAGACAGGGCCTAGCATGGCTGTCCTCTGAGAGGCTTTACCAGTAGCTGACTAAGACAGATCCAGACGCTTAGAGTCAAGCATTGGACTGAAGTCAGGGCCATCCTATGGAAGAGTTGGGAGAAGGATTGAAGGAACTGAAGGGGATGGCAACTCTGTAGAAAAACCAATAGTGTCAACTAACCTGGACCCCTGGAAGCCCCCAGGGACTGAGCCACTAATCAAAGAGCATAAAGGGGCTGGTCCAAGGCCCTGACACATATGTAGCAGAGGACTTCCTTGTCTGGCCTCAGTGGGAGAGGATGTGCCTAATCCTGTAGCGACTTGATGCTCCATGGAGTGGGGATACATCCTGGGGGATACCCTCTCAGAGGTGAGGGGGAGTGGGGTGTGGGGGAAGAACTCTGCATGGGGGACTAAAAGGGGGTAATATTTGAGATGTAAGTAAATAAAGTAATTAATTAATAATAATAATAAAATCACTTCAAGATGACTTACTACTTGCCTAACATTGCTCTGGGCTTAGTGGATGTTGAGAAGGTGAAGTGAAGATGACCTCTGTCCTTGAAGTCCTCATGGTTTTAGGACAGGCACTGAACACCATAATAAAAGTGCCAAGAATGCAAAGCAAGGAGCTGGAGCTGAGGGAAATCCAGGATGGCCTGAGATGCCCAGTCAGCCTCTGAGCTGCCGTAGATCTGACTGGAGTGGTTATCTTCAAGTGTGCTCTTCTAGAAATCACTGGAGGCTTTTCTGGAAATAAATACAGCAACCATTTATTGGATTCCCACACATGCTGTCTATTTTAAATCTTTTTGTAACTTGTCTTTCAAAACAACCAAGGCACCCTCATGGTTCCTGTAATACAGTCAAGGAAAGGAGGTTTAGATAGAAAAAAAAAAGAATAGCTTACTTAAAGCCATGTGCTTTGAGCTCATGTGATTCTTCATTCCACAGAGTAAATTTTTTTTTTTATTTACAAAAATCAGGGTGTAGTTGGTGGATGAGGTTCATTTCTGTAATCTATCACATGGGGATCAAGCCCAGCCTGGGCTACAGATCAAGACCTTATCTCAGAAGAAACAAACAAGACCAAAAAACAAGCAAACAAAAAGACCAAAAACCCAAACAATGATGCCAACAAGAGGAGAAGAGGCCCCGTGGTGGAGGAGACACCGTGGTGTGACACAGGATGTGCCCTGCTGACCTCACCTTTTACCCTTTGTCTCTGCTAAGGCAACCCACATTCTTGTTCTGGGACTCCCTCGACTCTATCACCATAGTCAGGATTCCTACTGCTGTGACAATACACCATGACCAGAAAGCAAGTTGGGGAGAAAGGATTTATTTGGCTTATACTTCCATATTGCTGTTCATCATTGACGGAAGTCAGGGCAGGAACTCAAACAGGATCCTGGAGGCAGGAGCTAAAGCAGAGGCCATAGAAGGGTGCTGCTCTAAAGGCTTGTTCAGCCTGATTTCTTATAGAACCCAAAACCACTGGCTCAGGAATAGCACCACCCACAATGGGATGGGCCTTCCCCATTAATCACTAATTGAGAAAATGCCTTACCGATGGATCTCATGGAGGTATTTTCTCAACTGAGACTCCTCTTCCTCTTATGACTCCAGCTTGTGTCAAGCTGACACACAAGAGCAGCCAGAACATCTATCATTAGATCTTTCTGGTACCTCAGCACTTCTTTCTTAACAGCACACTTAGAAATTGAAGCTAATCTCATTTACTTAGCAATCATCATAAGCTGTCACTGTCATAGACTCACCCTTGTTATCAACATCATCACCACCATCACCATCACCATTATCCTGTGTAATGTTTCTATGCAGATGGTACATTGCTTCACCTTGGTGACTTGATCTTAGGGAGTCAAAATAAGTCTATATATCTATTGTGGTGAATATGATGAATATTTTTCTTTACATTGAACTGAATACAAATTTAATGTTTTATGTATTGCTGCTTAATAAATTACCACAAATGTAGTAAGACATTTAGACAACGTATATGTAGTATCTTACACTTTCTGCACATTGGGTGTTTGGCATGCATCCTATCTGGACCTCTGCAGTGCTGCTGAACTCTGTTCTCACCTGGGGGCTTATGCAGCAAAAGGTCTGTGGCTCTCATAACGCTTATGATTATCCTTAATGGTTTTGGTCAAAGTCATTTCCTTGTGGTTACAGAACTGAAAACTTCAGCTTTTTGCTGGCTATCAGATGGCAGCCATTATCAGCAACTAGATATGACCAAGTACCACCAGTTCTGTGCTCTATGGAACTCTCACTGCCTCTCTTAAAAAATAGTGGTTTCTTTCTTTAAGGCCTGATCCTAAGAGAAGTCTCTAGCTGTTTGCTGGTAAGACAGTCTTACATAATGTCATGCAGTTTTGGAGACACCATGCACCCCTTGCTGTATCCTACTGGTTCTAGGAAAACCACGGGACCCAACCCCTTCTCTAATGACTGGGGATATACAGGATGTGATCTATAAGTATTGGAGACCATGACAGGATCACCATAACATTCACCCATAAGAAGGAAAATGTAGGGAATGCACACATGCTTAAGCCTTAAGTTTAAGTAGAAAATCTATAATTGTAAGTGAAGTAAGATTCAAAACCAGATATAGATTGTTTTGTTCCAGTGACTAAATCGTCACTATGGAAATTCAGGTGGTTTTGGTTAAACATCAGATTCTAGCTTACAAAGATGGAGTGCAATAATGTATCTACTGTGTGTGTGTGTGTGTGTGTGTGTGTGTGTGTGTGTGTGTGTGTGTGTATGATACCCTGCTATAAATGGTCACAGGCCAAAGTGATGTGGTCAACTTAAGCTCTTCTCTGGCTGGATCTATGATACAAGGTCAAACATTCAGGAAAATGAAGCAGGAAACTGGGCATATTCATCTCTCAGGGAGTGAAATTGGGAAGGTTTAAGTGATTTATCAGGATCTCCTCCTGGAAGGACAAGGACAGAACTGACAGGAAGTCCAAGCAGCTAGCAGGAAGCTGCAGCGGAGTCAATGCTAAGAATCAACTAGTATGCAGGTGGGATTCAAGTTGTTTGTGATTCAGTGGGCTTGTCTTCACTCATAGGACCAATATTGGTTGTATCTAAGGGTAGACGGGAGTATTGCTATTGAAGAAAAGGACTAAGAATTGTCTCACAAGGTCTAGGCTCTGATTCTGCATGAGTTAGATTTGCAAGAAGCCACACATATTTATCCTGAATATGAGGCACATTACTTGTTTTTAATGATTATGTTTTGTTTCTTTTCTGTTTCCCGTTGTTTAATTAACACTCTTAGATTTTTATCCAGGTTTTGATATAACCCTATTGATTGAACAAATTGGATGGGATATGTTTTTAGATATATTGCGTATTTATTTTACAACTTCATGCCTTTTCAGCTAACATGTGTTTTATGGGTCTTTCTCTTGTGACTCATTTTTGGAGGTGATCCGAGAAGGAGTTATTCTCCAGACGTGGTACCAGTGACCCTCATTTTGAACTACATTTTTTACTTATTTTTGAAAAGATATTTCATTCACAGATTCCCCACTGAGCTTTTTATTGTGGAAAATTAGGGCCAGTAAATCATCCCCCTCAGAAAATCATAAATTTTATACAATTGAAACATTCCATGGCCCGAGCTTGGCACTTTGATGAAATCAGTCCTTGGCTTCTCATTATTTATGGGCTTCCCTCATTTCCCTTCTTCCTTGCTCCATCATCATGCCCTCCCAGAGCGAGTGGGGGTGGTACCTCAATTTTAAATTGCTCATTGGGGTTTATTGAGCATAATATGTGAGTGACTTTATATGAACCTGAGATATTACAACTTATCCAAAATTATGCACAGTAAAATTTTTCATTTTCTCCTGGTTGGCAGGCAGAAGGACTTGGGTTAGTCATGCTGGAAGTAGCCCTGCATGGTGCTCTGGGGAAGAACAGAATTCCTGGAAGCCAAATAACAGGTGTTAGAGCCACGGATCTTCCTATCTTCTCCTGTAAGGCAGCTCTCAGTTTCCTCACTTGGATGCTGAGAGCAAGGGTGGTTGCGAAGGTCCTCTCCAGCCGTTAGATGCTATGGCTTAAAATGGTTCCTTGTTTCTTCTTAGAGGGTGACAGTCAAAGCTATCTCAAAGATTTAATTTTAGATGTGGATAGTGATGTATTTATAAAAAGATAAAGATATATAAGAATATGTTCTATGGAAGTATGGTGAGGTGTGGGGCAAGGGATATCTCAGCGGGCCCATGCCGAGGCATCCGTTCCCCCTGAGGGACCAGCCACACAACGCTATAGTATAGAATGGAGTTTATTCAGGACATGGGGAGGGGAGTTAAGAAGGTAGTAGAGGCAGAGAAAGGCAGAGAGAGGGAGAGAGTAGAGAAGTAGAGGCCATGACCACGTGGAGAGAGAAGGGGGAACAAGAGGGCAAGAGGCAAGAGGTAAGAGAGAGAGGCAAAGAGATCAAGAGAGGGATGAGGGGGGAAGCAGCCCCCTTTATAGTGGGTCAGGCCTACCTGGCTGTTGCCCGGTAACTGTGGGGCAGAGTTTAGACAGAATGCTAACAGATAGTTAATACTGTTTTTTGTTTGTTTGGTTGGTTTGGTTTTGGTTTTCTGTCCATCCAGGTTGCTCCTCAACAAACTTGATCCTCCACCTCATCTTGCCAAGTTTTCTGTTTATGCCATGGGCATCCACACATAGAAATCCTTGGTCTTTGGGAGAAAGGCCACAGTGGAGGATGTACAACAGTAGCAAATAGCAAATAGCAAATCACTTCTGATTTTGGTTTACCAGGCTGCTGCTGGGTTTTGGGGTCCTGGAGTGGCTGTGCCCCAATATAGAACCTCAAGTTTGCATGATAATATGGAGAATTCAGGGATTTAAGTGCCTGGAATTGTGCCAGAAGCACAATGGGTATTTGATATATATATTTGTTGGAATTTCTAACTAATGCTACCATTGGGTTTATGGAGATGCCTGGTTTGTCCCTTCCTAGTGACATCCCTAGTCTTTGTATTGTTCTAGACAAGAATACTAGACAGATCTAAAAAACATTTTTACCATCTGTAATCCCAGAAACTCAGAGGCAGGTGCACATTACTTCAAGGCCAGCCTGAGCTACATAACAGACACACTGTCAAACAAAACCAAACAAACCAACCAGCAAGCAAACAAATACAAATAATTTCTAGTGTTCACAATCTCACTGGAAAGCCATAGTGGTGCCTGTCTCTTTGGGTAGAAGTGATTTGAGGTGATTATCCATTGTCAAGTGCTCACCCCAGGGCTGACCTCTAGTAAGTATTCACTAAACACTCCCTGGGGTTAAACTTTATCGTTATGAATAACATTGGCCTATAAACCAATGATTGTCTCAGTTTTTACCTCATATTCTCTTGTGTCAATGAGACCACTGTCTAGGTAAGATTTACTGTAGTTTTAACTTAACCCATTCTATAATTTTTCAGGGTCTATTTTGGTATCTTCATGTTAAGAGGCTGTTACATCTCTTAGAAGATTCACACTGAGAGTGCTGTTTGAATTTCTTCTAAATGTGGTGTTTGAGATTCCAGGCAGGTAAAGCCGCAAATCTAATATCTATTATTTTCTACATGATGGAAAATTCCATCTTGAGCATTGAAACATACTATTGGTATAAGAGGAACATTGCTAGAGATGAGACACAGGATTCTAAGATTCTTGAAACTCAAAGTGAAACCTTTTCCTTTGTCTTTGATTTGTTTGTAGGGTACTTTGACATAGTACAAAGTGGAATATCAGTCTTGGAACTATTTATTCCTCCAATATTAAAAATGTAAATAAGGGATGCAGGTCAGGAGACAGAATACTAAAGCAATGGCCACCCAGCTCTTGCAAATAAAATATGACCCACTTAATGACGTTTCAGTCCTAAATCATCGCACAGCAGGCAACTTGTGGCTGAGGGGGTTGCACAAAAGGATTCTGCCACTGTCAGGACCACTGAGAGAGACCGAACAAGCAAAGAATGCGTGTGGCAACACTCAGCAAATCAAAGGGAATGCTCTAGGTACCCGTATTATTGCCAGTGGCTCCAGCCCAATAACCTTTTCCTCACAAACATAGATGCTCTGGAGAGAAAACAAGCCTCTTTCCAAGCTAGAGAACTTTTATTGGATTTATCTCTCCCTGTCAGATCAGCATTCAGGAAACAAATGATCCTGGCTGCATGATTCAGGTTTAAGGGAGAACAATTTCCACTGCTCACTGGCTTCTCGTAAACCTTATTGATCCCACTGGGCAGTCCATATCTGCCTATTCTCCTCTGACTTGTCTTCAGTGTAGCTTAGACAATGGCTGCAGAATGTCTCCTGAACAGGAAGCGAGTGAGGAAGCCACAAATGGCCTTGTCTCATAATCAAATATTCTTTCCTATCTTTTAAAAGTCTTCCACTGGGAGACTAAGTATTGTTACTTGGTTTTGTTTTTCCTTAAGCTGTGGCCTATATTTTCCACTTTGTTTTAAATTTGTTACGGCTCTAAAAGGGAATTAAGTTGCTTCTATATGCTCATGTCTTGTGTTATTTTGGATCTGGGCATTTCCTAATTCGGTCATGGGTATACAACTGCTGGAATCCACATTTCCCTATGAGTTCTGGCCCGTTGTGTCCTACTGACGTGAACTCATTATGCATAGTGCAAATTTATTGGTTACTTTCATATTTTCTCCTTTCAATAAGAAGTGTATTATTTAAGATTTATTTATTGATTGATATAACCATACAAATGAATGACATTTGTTGAAGACTAACTGTCTGCTAGCCACAGCCACATGCATTTGTATTTTATTTAAATATCAGGAACACCTTCTGGAGTGAGTATGGTTGGTACTTTGATTCTAGACACAGAAACATGGTTAACCAAGAGGAAACGACTACTGGTTCATTGGTTGAGTTGGGAATGGCATCCTGACAGAGTGCCTCCATGGCATTTCACGTTCTCTCCAGAACATGAATCTACTGTTAATCAAATGTCAGCTCTAGAAAATATGAGCACATCAAACAGGCAGATGATGGAGGAGAGAGGCTGTGTGTGGCCATCCCAGGAGTTGAGCTGAGGAAATAACTGTGCAGTTGGCTCTTGTTAAACTGAATTAGCTCTTCAGATCTTGTGGTAACAAACAGGGGTAGAGTTACATCCCCAGTCAGGTAATTTATTTATGTGAAATGATTCTCAAAAAATTCAAGACTACTATAAAGAAGTCCCATGTCCCTTCACCCAGAAGTTCCTGACTGTCAACATTTTAACAAATTTATTTTTTCTTATTTCTGTAGATACTTCTAGTATGGACCATTTAGCAATAAGTTGTAGACATGCTCTTCCTTTATTCCTCAATACTTGGGTATATATTTTCCAAGAATAAGGTAATTGTTTTATATAGCCACATTATAACTATTATACTAAAAATTAATGTTGGCCTGATGCTGATGTCTAATCTGCAGACTTACCCTGAAGTCGTAAGCTTTGAGTAGGAACAACACTGAAGGCAAGCTGTTATGTCTTCAACACTGCCTGTTAGGGGGCTTCTGAGCCTAGTTAGTGCTGACACTAGCTCATTGCTATATTGTAAAGTTACAAGTTTTAAATTTTTTCTTAAATTAGAAAAGTTAGACTTATTTATTTTTGCATACGAGTATTTTGTCTGCATATATTGTATGTGCACTTGTAGGTGTGCTCCGTGCCTTCAGAATCCCAGGAACTGGAGTTAAGGACGGTTGTGAGACACCATGTGGGTGCTGGGAGATGAATCAGCCAGTGTCCCCCAGCAAGAGAAACAAGTGCTTTCAACCAGGCCCATAAAGTTATCTGTTTTGGGGTGATTGAAGATTTAGATCCTGGTTTCCTGGGAATTTGGCTTAAGTCTACCTCCCAAGCATTTCTGTGTATCCTGGAAAAGCTGGCTTCCTCAGCCTTTCAGTTTCAGGGTCAGTCTGGATAGACTGACTCGCCAGAAGCATCACACTGTGCTCTCATCTCCACCACCCCTAAGTCCTAATTATGTCTCTACCCAGGGAAGCGCCATGATGTTTATCGAAACGTTAATGCCATAAATGAACTATGACATACTTGCATGTATCAAAGTAGAATATGATTTTAAATCATACACTCAGACTCTGGATATACAGAGCCCATTTCTATCCTTCCTTCTTCCTTCCTTCCTTCCTTCCTTCCTTCCTTCCTTCCTTCCTTCCTTCCTTCCTTCCTTCCTTCCTTCCTTCTTTCTTTCTTTCTTTCTTTCTTTCTTTCTTTCTTTCTTTCTTTCTCTCTTTCTCTAGAGGTGAAATGTTTTATTAAAGAGAGAAGGAAAACAGGAGCAGATGCTTTACAAAGCATCAGCAGGCTGTAGAGAGGTGGCTCCAGAGCCCTGAGTCCCTTTCTAGTGTTTTGTCTTATAATTTTTTAAATACATAACAATGGACTCTATAATGATAGTTTTGTGTATGTATGTATATAATAATATATATGTATATAATATATGTGTATGTAATATATAATGTATAATATATGTATATAATAATGTACATACATGTATGTATATAATGTGTGTTTAGAATATTCATCCCCATTCCTCTCTCTTGATTCCCCTCCCTCTCTTGATGATCCAGTTCTTCTCAGATGGTTCCCTTTCTATTCTCATTTGTGTGAGTGTGTGTGTGTATGTGTGTGTGTGTGTGTGTGTGTACAGAACTGTTCTGAGTCACGGCTTTGCAGAATTCATGCAATGGGAAAATTACATTGGAAGAAAAAGTGTTCTACTGTGATCACACTGCTATTGGGTCTATTGCTTTATCATCATTATTTAACATTTATTGCATGTCTATAGTCTCCTGGACAGACCCTGGAACTAGATATCAACTCTGTTTAGTAAATTATGCTTGAAATGAGATGGCAAAACTACAGAGTGGAAGAAATGAGTTCCAGAGCGTTCCAAAGCAGAACGATTGAACTAATGCATTCCCAGGAGAGGTAGGTAAGGATAAAGTGAGTTTGATTCAGGCAGTTGGAATGAAGAGTGTGCGAAGAGATGTGGATGCCCAGCTCTGGGGTGGTTTGAAGCCATTTCCAAGAACCTTAGGAGAGACTGAATGGGTTGCATGATTTAGCACTCAACTTGTCTTCTGTCCCAGCTCAGACCCTATGGGGTGGGCTCTTGATAGGGAGATTTAGTGTCCTGGGTGATAATAAGAAGCTGTTCTCTAATTAGGTAGATTTTCAGGTGGAAGTTTATTCTGGCACTGGCACAAAGAATGCAAACAATACACCCCCAGGTTGCAGGGGAAAAGAGCCAGAAAGGAATTTATTTTAATGTCATTTAAAATTAAAGACATAATTTTTTTAGAATATTTCCTCCTAAAAATAGGCCTTGGCCCATCCTTTCTTCTGCTTTAGACAGGACACCCTGCTATTGTTACATTGGGCTTCTTAATGACAATGGTAAACTACATGTTATTTATGAAAACTGCATAGTGTTGACTCCACTAATTATGTGGTTACTCACTTTCCTGCTACCAGAACACCTTTTGTTTGCTGCTTAACCCTTGTCCTTCCTGTGTTTGAAGAGTAAGTCAGAAATAATAAACTATAGGTGTCCAGAGTTGTTCTGTGTGCAGTTTACAGCTCACACAAGGAGTTAAGGCTATCTCAAGGCAGGATAGAATGAGCATGGCCTTTTTATTACCAGCCTATTACATAACTCTAAATTCTATGGGGAAGATTTCAAATGGAGTTCTGTGGCTCCAGGAATGTTGGGAATGGATCTGTCTCTTTAGATCTTCAAGAAAGACCCACATCTAGACGCCCAGCACAGCAATGTTCTAGTGAGGTGAAGTTTGTTCTTGTGTTGTTCTTGGTTTTCTGCATGGGAAGCATGATATTCTTGGCACACTGTTAGTTGTTAATAAATAATGGCTCTTAGTTTCTTTCCTGTCCACTTCAAACTCTTTCAAACTTCTAATCCAGTAAGGAGTAAAAACATGTATCTTTTATGTATAGTGCAAGCTGAGGACCCAAGTTTGATTGCTAGAACCCACATAAAAGAGCCACATGTAGTAATGTGCACTTATAATTCTAGCACAGAATCATGGAGACTGGTGAATCCCAGAGGTTTACAGGGAAGCTACCCTGGTCTACTGATCCCCAGGTCAGTGAGAGAGCCTATCTCAGAGAACAAGGTGAATAGCGACTAATGAACAATGACACCTACATCATCTTCTGGCCTCCATAAATACACAAGTGCATGTGCAACTGTGCACGCGCACACACACGCACGAGAGAGAGAGAGAGAGAGAGAGAGAGAGAGAGAGAGAGAGAGAGAGAGAGAGCAATCTACTAAGCTATACCCTGCAGTAGGATTTGCTGCTGTATCTCGGTTGCTCCTTGTTCAGATTCCATTCTTCTTCTCTTTCTTCCTTGGTGAATGAATGATACTCTTAGGTAATGAGTTCATTTGCCCAGTGGTATTCATCTTTGAGCCTCAGCATAGAACTTGAAAAAAATTCCCAACTGAATAACCCTTTACTATTGTGTACTAGGAATGGGTCTGCCTCTTGAGGTCTGTGAAATAATTCCTGAAGTTGCATCGAATGCTTGAGTCTTTGGATCTATCTATAAATCCTGTCTCCTCTTTTAAAAGTGGGAGGTTTCTGTTTGAATGCTGTTTCTTCTCCTTCAGCCGGCTCAGTTCTGACACACTGGAGATACCAAGCTTCCATCCCCTGAAAAACATTGGCTATATGCCAGTCAAGAATAATTCCAGGACACTTTTCAGTAGTTACAGACAATTCAGCCCTGCCACTGGCAATGATCAGTTGTTACAGGAATAATAAACACTGGGTGTACAATGGGTTGTTGGAAAATGTGCACCTTATTAATTATCCTGTATTTTGGCAACGATGTCAACCATATCTAGACTCTATTACTCAGCATTGCCTCATCTGTCATTTCCAGAGATCTGTATTTAGCTAACTGCTTTCTTCTACTTCATTGTCTATTTTGAGTCACTGAATTTTACTATTACACCCACCCCCACATCACCTACCACTCAGGTTAACCAAGGTTCCTTGAATCCATTTCTTACCACTGCTTTTATTTTGCTAAGTCTGCTGTAGCCCAGACAGCTTCATACTATTTTCTGAGGACCAAATGAATTAGCATTCTTTGTTGAGTCCTAAGTGGTCAGATCATAATTGTCCCTAGTGATATCAGTATGTGACACCCCACCCTTACTCAGGTATTTGCATTCCAGCTGAGCAGGTGAACATTTGAACAAGCAGCCACCATTAATATGCCAAGTACCATAATTAAAGTACAAATGAAATGATTTGCAGAGTTTGGCTCTCATCCTCATGTTGGTTAGATGCTTGTTACAGCAATTTTACATCTAAAGAAAATCTATGTCTGGGTATTTGAATTGTCTGATGCAAACAGGGCTTTCTTTCACTCAGGATCTTACTGGGGATGATGTCTTGGTTAGGGTTTCTATTGCTGTGATAAAACAGTAAGACCAACATCAGCATGGGGAGTAAAGGGCTTATTCCAGTTTACAACTCTTAGGTCACACTCCATCTCTAAGGGAAGACAAGGTGGGAATTCAGACAGGGTTGTAACTTGGAGACAGGAAGTTGTGTTGAGACTATAGAGTAGAACTGTCTTGATCTCTATGGTGTGCTTAGCCTGCTTTCTTATATACCCTAGGATCATCTTCTCAAAGCTGACACCACCCACAATGAGCTGGGCTATCCACATCAATCACTTATTAAGAAAATGTACCACAAGCTTATCCATGGACCACTCTAATGTGGATATTTTCTCAACTGAGATTCACTCTTCCAGAATGATTTTAGCTTGTGTCAAGTTGACATAAAACTGGCCTGTCCCAGTGACAAATTATATGGTCTTCCTATTTATATATCAAATCCAAATGCAAGATTAATTTAATTTGTTGGGACAGTCACATATTTATACCTGAGGAATTCTTGAGTTATCCAACTTGAGTGACAAAGATGGTAGAGTGGGTTCTTGGTGTGGTTTCCCTTTACACTAACAGTAGTACTTGTACTTTTTTTTTTTTTATAGCAAATAGATAGTGAGAAATAAGTGTTATAAGTGAATAATTTCAACAATTTTTATAAGGATTTCATCAGTCTTTTGAGTTTTAAAATAAATCTTAAATAATCAGTAGCAATATCTGGAAAAAAGCATTGAAGTCTCAGTTTTATTGATGTAGAGCCTATGAATATTTTTTTAAGAGTAGTAGTTTATAAAAGCGATTGCTTGAAGTTATTATTTACAGCTTTAGTGTGAAAATGAAAGCAAATTTTGGTCATAGAGAAATTTAGATCTAGATTCTATATGATTCCATAGGATGTATGTTTGAGAGATTGTATCTCTTCATTAGAGCTCTCAAGACCAATGGAATTGATAAGTATTTAGGATTAACTCCTAATTTAGGGGTTCAACTTCAGTGCATAGTCAAAACTGTTATACTAATTATATAAGTAGTTTTTTTGGGGTATTAATTAATAAGTAACAGAAATCACAAATACTAAAACAGGGCATGTGTATTTGCTTTCTCTGAAATGAGCCTTTGAGATTATGTGCTGCATTTTAAATCTTTGTTAAAGAGGTATGGTAGTTATTAGTCAGGGTATTTATTTAAGGGAAGTTTAAACACCTTGATTCCCTACAATGGGTTCTGCAACTCTTGCTGCTCCAAAGAGTTTTTTTTTTTTTTTTTTTTTTTTTTTTTTTATTTCTTTCAGGTTTACTACTGGCTCTAGAGAAATTTTAGCTTTAGAATCTGTAAGTTTGACTGAACTATGCTACAATCCTCTTTTTCTAGATCAAAGTTTCTCATTTGGGGTATGAAGAGATGGCTCACTGGTTAAGAGCATTTGTTGCTTATGTAGAGGATCTGGGTTTGGTTACCAGCATCCATATGATGGCTCACAACCATTGGTTACTATAGTTCCGGGGGATTTGATGCCCTTTTCTGACATGTTCAGACATCAGGTACACATGTGGTACAGATACATACATATAGGAAAAACACTCAGACACATAAATCTGAAAGATTATTTATAAACCCATAAAGTTTCTTGTCTGATTTTTTAAAAAAACCTTTCCCCCACATGGGGTCAACATTAATTTGTTTAGATGGTTTTTACAGTCTTTGTCAGAGACTTTCTCTTTGTCACCCTGTAATACTTTCCGTATTACATGAGAAAAATCATCTTGTCTTTTACCTTAAGCCCTAGGTCAAACCATCTTCCCAACATTGCCTAGCTTGCCCTTGGGTTGATGATGTTGGAGTGTCTTTGTGTGAACTTGACCTTCCTTATAATTCCCGATTGTTCAGTAAGACCCCATGCACATCTACTAATGTAAAAGGAATAAGAATTCTTAATTTTAATCCTGCCATCTGATCGAGAAAGCAAAACAAACAAGACAATAAAACCTTTTAACATATAAGTCATCAAGAGGACACTGAGAATAGAAATGTCACGCAAATGAAGCCAGGAAATGTGGAGTATAGCCTATTTACTGTATAGTTACAGTCACATCCCTTAGGTCCGCTGAAGCTTACTTTTCTCTTGTATATCCACAACACAGGATGCAATGCCTTACCCCATTCTTACCACTTGGGAAATTCCTCCTGCTCTTCTGTTTAGATTGACTTTCTGGAGAAGTGCTTTATCCTCAGAGTGCTTGATTACTGACTTATCTCCCCATTCTTCTGCTGTCAGTAGATTTACCATAAATGCTTCCTGAGAGTTTCTCTCTTAAAGAGATTCAGGCCCATGTTAAGTTCACCCCAATAAAAATAGAAGCACTAGATGCAGCAGCTGCGGTCCCTCTTAAATCTCTTCACATAACATCGAGCGACTAAGTGCTGGCTACTGTACAGATAAGGCTCACAAAACCAGCAGTGGGTCTCCTCAGAACATGATAACACTCTAAGTGGCTGTCGGGTCTTAGTCATTTCCAGTAGTTCAGGGGATGTCTGTCGCCTTATCTACTGAGAATTCTAAAAGTTCCTGGGGAAAACGAATCATATAATCTCTCACCAGGACAACAAAATCCACTAAACAAAACCAAACAAATCATCCTGATGATCTCCTGTCATCTGAATGGGGTAGAGGGTCCTCTTTTCCTCTTGTATTTATCTGTCAGGTGCAGGGCAAAATGCTGATAAAACAATGGTTTAGAAAGTGAACCCCTTAGTTTATTTTCTTGTATTTCTCAAGTAAGTGCTCAGCTTTAAAATACATGGATGAAGAACTGACTTAATTCCTATGTGCTGTTTTCTGGATTTGTTATTATTTGTGCATATATACATATATATACACACATACACATACTTTTTTTTATTCTTTAACGACAATTTGAAAACTGACTTACCTCTTCCTCTATAGTAAACACTTTGTTATAAGGGAATTAGCAATGGAAAATTACACGAAGTACTTTGTTTATGAGACAAAGAACAGAAGAAAATCTCTTTATCATACTTTAATGGCTATTCACTTTGGAAATATATTTTCCCTTTTTCTTAAAGCTAGGTTGCACACAGCTATTCATTAGTAAGAACTGAGACAACTATTTAAGCTGCCAAGTGTCTTTTATAAACACTTCCTTAGTGTTTATACCTTTAACACCCTTTCCCAAAAGGTCAAGTTGGCAAACATGGCCTTTTCTTTCATTTCCACAGATTTCTAGATCTAAATCCTTAGGTCAAAATATATGCCACTCATTTCCTAGATTTAGCTTTCTACTCTCTCCAAAAGCTGGCTCCAAAGAATCTTTTCTGAAGAGACTTTCAGCATGGCCATTAGTCACTAGCCTGTGAATGTTGAATGTTGGATATTGGAAGCTCCTCAAGTCAAATTAGTCCCTTATAACAGGAGCAGGTTGGCTTTCCTTTAAAAGCACATGGCTGACTATTTGGTGTGATTCAAGATATTTTGAACATTTTGTGTCACACAATTTTTTCTATTAGAGTTCTATAACCCACAGTTCACAACTCCCATGGGTTACATGTAATCTTTCCAGGTATTTACTGTGTTAAATAAGATTCTCTCCTGCCTCTCCTCTGGGAAAGGTTCTGGTAATTGTAGCATGTGTCATTGTGTAATACCACCATTATTTTGACAGAGAAAATAGAAGAAGATAGAAAACAAAGTGACAGGCAAGGAAAGTGTGTTGAAAGAAGCAAAGTGATGCACAGAGAGGAAAGTAAATCACTGAGGGACCAGAGTGAGTCA
The DNA here is from genome assembly GCA_028551405.1 of Uromys caudimaculatus. NCBI lineage: Eukaryota > Metazoa > Chordata > Mammalia > Rodentia > Muridae > Uromys > Uromys caudimaculatus. The sequence continues at coordinate 1,353,618 of CM052717.1, read as the reverse complement.
GCTTATTAGATGTCCTGAATTTCTCAGGGAGGATTCAGTATCCTGGGGGTACTGTGCTAAGTTTTCAAAGACTCACATTGCATTGGCTGAGTATATACTGGGGATACCTTCCTGGAAAAACAAGTTGGAAATATTTATCAAGGGAATAAGAACATCTGCATACTTAGAAACAATAATTATAATTGTGGAGCTTTATCCTAAAATAACAACGAATAGATTTTTAACCAAAAGATGTTCACTAGGACATTACTTATAATAGAAAAAGTATTAGAACAAATCAAATGTTTATTGTAGGGAATGGACACTATGGAAATAAACTCATAAATAAGTAAATGCAGTAAAAGTGACTAAAACAGTTCATGAAATATGTTAACACTGAGATCTCAAGCATATAAAACACATGTGCACAGATAAAGGAATTTTAATAATAGTTATTCGTGGATGCTAGTTATACCTCTCTATTTCCTTTAATGCTTTCAAAGTTTCCCAACATAGTCATTTATAACTTTTACATACAGTAAAATGTGATATTAAAAATTCACTCAAGGGTAAGTGTTTATACCAAAGTTATAAACCTAAAATATGGATGCCTCCGAGGAGGCAGACTATAGCTGGATAGCAACTACCCAGAGGATAACTGAAGAGTACTGAGACCTTCATGACATACACGTCTATATAGAACATCAGCTGTGTAGTATGATATCTGGCACCAGATATTAGATTTTTTCATGAAGATCAGTATTAAGGAATATTCCTAAGTTTTTCTGGATAAGGGCAAAATTGTTTTTGAAGCCAAGAGCATGTGGAATTAAGTCCTTCTGGGCTCAAAGGTATAGGTAGCAGCTTTACTGTTTGTTCAGTGCTGGTGTAGCCTCTCTTAGATTTTGTTCATTCTTAACATGAGTTTGCTTCCAATCTTTTAGACATGTTTGTCAAATGCAGAGTGGGTCTGGCCTCACTGTTCTTTCTCTAGCTAGCATGCGTGGCATATCTCTCCTTACTCAGGTTGTTTTGTCCTGTGTTAAGTAATTGTTCTTTGAAGTTCTACAGTTATCACAAAGGAAGATGATCATTATACTTTTGAATGGTCACAACACACTTTTGGTGTTTTTTAAATTTTTTTCATTTCTAAAGACTGTATTAAATTATTAAATTTCTATTCATAATAATTAATCTTTGACATCTTGTATCTTGACCACATAGAATTCATTTTTTTTTTACCCCTTCAGAAATCAGGTACTTTGGCTGGCCCAGAGGCTGACTTCCCTAGTTCATGCAATTCAGATCTGATTGAATCTGTTGACTTTCAAAAATCACAAGGAAGGTTTCAAATTCTCTCAGTGAAGTATTTTTCTAGCATAAATAGACTCTTGGCTGAATAGAGGGAGCACTGAGCTATCAACTTCTACCATTTACTGTCCTTAGGAGAAGTGAACAGCAGACTGGACTAAATATAGCATGAGAAATAACTGGGTGTGGACCTTAGCCTGCAGTCTGGCTGACAGAGAAGGTCCTGTTGCTTGTGTAGACAAAGGATCCATTACATCTAAAGCAATCTGCATGCTTTTGTTTTTCTTTTGAGATAAGATCTCCCTTATGCCACAATGGCTTTGTATTTGTGACCTGTTTTATCCTCCAAAGTGCTGGGATTACAGGAATTCATCATTATATCTGCTTGACCATATTCTTTGAGATTATAGGTATTCATCATACTAAATCAGCTGTATGCTCCGTAGACTTTCTAGGTCAACCAATTTCTGGGTCCACTCCTCTATTCACAAATCTATTCCTTTTATACAAGACTTCCTCACCTCCAAATAGTTTCTTTGAAATTGTTAAAGGAATGCTGAACTAGAATATTCACTCTTTGCAAGAAAAGTCTATTTCTCCATAAGTATATAATCTACAAATCTTATATGCAGTTGGAAATCCCTCAAGGAAGATTCTTTAGTGTGCTCTAAGGACTGGTGACTGGGATTACAAATCCCGAGGCTATATACTTAAGCCTTTCTGTTGCACGTGTTCTTTATCTATTATGTAGGATTTAAGAAGAAAACCTTACCTTTGAGACTTGCTTTGACAATAGGGTGAGCTAATGTTAAGTGCCTAAAATAGAGTTTGGCATAGAGCAAGCAGTCAATGATAGTTCTAGGAAGTTAGTCTAAAAGCTTGAGTTTGTATAGCACTTTGTAGAGTCAGCTTATTCCAATAAGGGAATAGAACTCCCTTTGTAGAGCCTGGCCATCTTTTGAGGGAGGAACAGTGTGCCTAATGTGGAGACTTGTGTCTTGCAATGAAATGGATTTTGTCATAGCACTAGTCAGGGGAAAGAAGGGACTAAACAAGTTACAAGATGCCAATGAGATAAAGATGCTGTGTGAACAGAGATTGACTTTAATACTCTCAGTGGGCAAAGGAAGTGATGGATCTGCCTAAGAAATTACATCCTGCAACACCCCTTACCCCAACAATGTTGCTGCTTATACATATAGACATGAGAACCCCTCGATAGGGAAATAGCCATGCTTCAGATGGAATCGCTGTTTCTGCTGTTCTATACTATAGAAATAGAGTTGTAACCTTGTGCAGACACTAAAAACTAGATTTATGATGCCAAGAGTTGAAACCAATGTACAATTTGCTTTGTTCATCTGATGTAGGTATTACTGCAAAACCATTCTATCATTTCATGGAGTTCCGTCTTGGTTCCATTTGTTTTCCTGCCTTGGCTCCCTGGCTGACCTATCAGTTTTATTGTGGTTGTTATTCTTTCTTTTCTACTTCCTATCTCTTGTCTTTATGCTCATTTACATTTCAGTCTTTTAATCATTGGACTATCCATTTCTTCTGCAAATTTAAATTTCACATCTAAAATTTAAAATTTAAAACTCACGTTTAAAAGGGTGATTTACTTAAGTTTTAACTTGATCTGTGTTTCCATGTGCAGTTCTGTCTAAATCACTTTCTCTTTTCATTTTGTATTTTGTGTTTTGTACTGTGGGGTTTTCCAGTGAATGAAGATTGTCTATTCAAAATTATATGTGACATGCTAAAATGATTTAAGCAATATGCTCCTCAAGTGATTAGCAACAGAGGGGTTTCTAAAAATAACTGAACCTTAAAATCTTTATTTGAGTTCCTCAGTTTCCCTGGAGCAGAATTTCATGCTTTCTAGGAAGTGTGAGCTTAGATGTCATTGTGATCTGGGAGCTGGGTAGCATTTTGGAAGGTCTTTCATGTCAATCATCCCTCCCCAAGTTTCTTCCTCTGTTCCACCCTCCTTTCCCACACCCATGTGACCCTTCCTGTTTTGTTATTTTCTCTCCTCCTTCTAACTTTAAGTTCCAGTTTGTCTATGTCATATGAATTGCTTAAACAGTTAGAGTATCTTGACATTTAAAATCAAGATTTCTCTCTCCTCTCCAGTATACACATGCACACATATTCTGCATTCCACTTTCTTGTGAACACTCAAGACACACTATAACATTGCCCTATATAGCAGTATTTAGGAGAAATCATACCTTTAGGCACCTATGATCTATGGTATTTTCCAAGGATCCCACCACTACCTTCTGTAGTATACCTGTCTATTTTTTACTTTACACTATCTTGCTGACCTTTTGGTACTGGAGTTTGTCACCTCAGAACCTGTGACCCTGTTTATGCAGCTCCATGTTTTTCTGTTAGAAACAGCCTTTGTGTTTTCTCCCTGGCACTTGGGCTGTAGGTATCATGCAGTGACTCCCGTCTCAGCTTATTCTTTCAGCCTCTAGAATGTCCCATTGACTTTAGTGCCTCAACAGACTGTGACTTTCCTCTGGACGTCAACTGGGTTTTGGTGGGTCTAGCTCTGGTTATCTCTACCTTCTCAAGATTAAAAAAAGAAGTTCAGATACCATGGAGCCCCAGAGTCCTGTGGTAGTTATCAGGCTATGTAGAGCCCTTTGGAGATATTAAGACTGACTCAAGCAGCTGAGCTTTCTTCATAGAAAGGCCACGATAAAAAGAAAAAAGATTGCTCTATTCTCCCCCCCCCCCCCCCCGTGTGTGGGTTTCCATTCTTCATTCATTCTTCAGATACTACATGCCTTGCTAAATTTCTTGAGCACATATGCTATAAAAGCATAGTAGAAACCCAAAATAAAGAGAATACTGAGCATTTTCTGCATGGTTCTGTGGACTCATTTAGCATGGTGTTGGTCTCCACCAAAGAACAGATATATATCTGTGTCTGTATATATTAGACACTGTTCTGGAGTGAGTATCCAGGGTAGAAAAAAAATCATGTAAACAGAGGCTAAGAAATCTGGACAAGTAAGCTTGGAAAAGATAAGATTAGGGAGTGGTTTGAGAGAGGATGAGGAGCACAGGTATTTCGTATCAAATTTTCATGGGAAAGAGGAGTAAGTAGATGGTTCTGAAGGACTGAGGCTGATTCTATGAGTTAGGGATACGAGAGGTGGCAGGGTGGAGAGACATAAAAAATCTAATTTTTGTTTCCTTTATTTTACTATTGTCCTTCTGTTTCTATTTAAGGGAGAATAATTCATAGCTGAAATTTTCTGTCCATGGAGAATATTCTGGACTTCTAGACAACCAAGAATAAAACGGATGACCACTTGGTGGGGGTATTGTAGAAGGGATTGGTTCACTGATGAGGTAATCAACCAAATGATCAGAGATTTTCCTCTATTTAGAAACTGTGTGCTTGAATCTTCCCTATGGGAGATTCTTGCACATTTGAAAATTCAAGTACAGTGTTGTGTTTTTAGATACCCGGGAGTACATTATATTCTATTTTTTTCTAGTTGCAATAACGAAATGCTGACCTGCAAGTAAATCTTCTGTTTCAAATATTTCTCACACTGGTGAATTATGTCTCTTTACAGATCACAATGCCTTTCTATATTATCAGAATGAATTTTACTGCTTATTGTGTAAATTAATCACATAGAGGTCATTTATCCTAAACATTGGCTCATCCTAATTCTTGTCCCAATTTTGGGTTGAAAAACAATACTTACTTATTTGCTTCTTTCTATCTTGCTAAGTTCACAGGGGGAACTACAAATACACTCTTCCTGCTATCACTTAAAAATCAAGAATATGCTAAATCTGGAAAATTTGGTTAAGAGGATCTGTAATTAAATGACTTAGCTTCATTTCTTTCATATGCGTTGAAATTGAGCCTTATTAATTTTTCTCCCCAAAGCCTTTTCTAAATGTCCTCCATCTGAGTTCTGTTAATTTTCTTCCCAATCCCTGGCCCACTTACTATGTTTTGACTAGAGCACTGTTATTTGTGAACACGTCTCTTTCTCTCACTGCATGGCAAAGGGGGATCTGTCCTGCACATGTCTGACATGCCCACAACACCTATTGTCCTTCTCTGAATGGCGAGGTGCTCAATAGATGCTTGCGATACAACCACTCTGGAAATCAGTGTGGTGGACCCTCAGAAAAATGGACATAATACTACCTGAGGACCCAGCTATACCTCTCCTGGGCATATACCCAGAAGATGCTCCAACATGTAATAAAGACACGTGCTCCACTATGTTCATAGCAGCCATATTTATAATAGCCAGAAGCTGGAAACAACCCAGATGTCCCTCATCAGAAGAATGGATATAGAAAATGTGGTACATTTATACAATGGAGTACTACTCAGCTATTAAAAACAATGACTTTATGAAATTTGCAGGCAAATGGATGGAACTTGAAAATATCATCCTGAGCGAGGTAACTCAGTCACAAAAGAATGAACATGGTATGTACTCACTGATAAGTGGATATTAGCCCAAACGTTTGGAATACCCAAGTTTCACTTTACAGTAAC
>CM052717.1:1316855-1347276 GCA_028551405.1 Uromys caudimaculatus | reverse complement strand
GGGTGAGTGGGAGGTGGAATTCTCCCATAGAGGTAGGGATGGGGAGGGGATAGGGGGCTTCCAAAGAGGAGACCCAGAAAAGGGGAAACATTGGAAATGTAAATAAAGTATCAAAAATAAAAATAAAAAAAATGACTTTTAATCATAAATGCATTTGCTTTTACGCACTGTGAATTTGGTCTAGCAGTGACTAAGAGAGTGAGAATCAAATGTCGCTTGTGAGATTAGGGTAGCCTTGACTTAGCATAGATCATGATCGATTATTACATTAAAACATGATGGCCATGATGGCTATGGATATATAAGATCATGATGGGAAGAAGAGATGTGGAGCATGCCGCCTACATCCATGCCTTTATGTCTGTGGTCTGCCGCAACTGTGTCCAGGACTTGTGGGTAGTTATAAAAATAGACAGGAAATTTGGTTCTGGTTTTAGTTTTACCACCTACTAGGAATGTTGTGTCAGGGGAAGCATCCACCTTTCTGATCTTACTTCCCTCATTTAGGAGGATCATCATAGAACCCGCTCACTCTAATAATCTTTGACTTCACTAAGTTGGGAGGTTCCTACCTTCTATGTCATTGTCTCTTTCTTTTCCACTGCTTACAACGTATACAACTACAGACAAGTCACATAATCTTTGGGTGGCTCAGCTTCCTAATTTAGAAAATGAGAGATACCTATTTCATAGGATTGTGTTCAGTATTAAATAATTATGGAATGTTGGAGCAGGGTCAGAATAAGCATTGGTAAAAACGTTAACGAATGTATTTTGTTACCTTGTTGAAAATACATTAGTCCATCTCCAGTTAAAATTTCAAACAGTTCTTGGCATAGTACCTGGTACAGGTAATGCATCCAATATAGGTTTTTAGTCCTTATTTTTTTTTTATACTTATTTCAAGTAGCACATGTAAAACTGTATTTGTATTACATCGAGGATACCTCTGCTCACAACCACTTAGTCCACAGTGTGACAGCTTTGTCCTTTACTCCGTGTTTGTTTTTGCATAACTAATCTTTGATTTCTGCCTTGTTGTCTTGTGTTCTGGGATCATTGTGAAACTTTCAATCCTTATGCCCATACAGCTCACAAGTAAACAGACAAGAGCAATCACACACAGAGAAGTTATCTTTTGGATATCCAAATCTGATAGTCTGATGAAAGACACAGTTAAGAAGGGGTCATTGTCCAGAACCTCATCTTGCTTAGGATATGGTGATGATATAACTGTGAAATTGTTCTGTTCAGTGAAGTTCTGCAGTTTCGTTTAGTGAAATATATTGTGGATTTGATCTTCAATAAGCTCTGATTTAGTTTCATTCATATGATATCCCTATAGAGGTGGATGAGAGCAAAATGTGAAGAGAGAAACAATGGGTCTTTAGTCTCAAAGAATCTGCATTTCAATTGGATGTGATAGTTTAGGTATTTTCTTTGGAAGACAATTATTTTTTTGTATGCAAAATATTTATATGTGATATCTTTTACTCTTTCAGCAATATTATTTAATTTAAAATTATTTTATTTTTATTTATGTATATTTGTGTGTCTGTATATGATTATGTTCACATGTGTGTGAGTGCCCATGGATAGCAGAAGAGAATATCAGATCCCTGTGAACTGGAGTTACAGGGAGTGGTAGGTCATCAAATATGGGTGTTGAGACCTGAGCTCAGGTCCTTAGGAAGGACAATTGCTCTTAACTACTTAACAATTTTTCAAGTTCCTTATTTAAGTTTTCTTTCCTAAATTTAAAAAGTCAATTGAGTTTAGAGAGCTTAGACACATGTCGGCAGCTTGCTGATCCAGAAGGAGAAGTCAGAGAGGCCCTCCAGCTATGATCTTAAGGTTCATGTGCCAACGACTTTAAACAGGATAGTGTGAGACTATGTTCTGCCACAGGTACATTGGGTGAAATGTTCTTTTGTGTGCTTCCCTGATTTTATTATTAATCTGAAAAATACTTTTGCTTTTCCAACACGATCCGCAATTTTCCAGCTTTGAATTCTTGACAGTCATGATTTAGAGCTTCAAGCATATGATTATGAGATGGTGGTTCTTAACATTTACCACAACCTCCCAGCTAACCACATAGCAGTTGACACTCAAGACTTCTTCTAGAAGCAAAGAGGGATCTTTCTCTCCACATTCAGACCAACTCCTTGGGAAAACATTAGCAGTGTCAAATAATCCAAATGAGGTAAGTCAGAAGCTTTGCTCCTCTGTAGGAGAAAGCCACCACCACAGCATTCTCCATGAACAAATTTAAAATATAATAGTTGGACAATATTGGTCATTATTTATTAGATTTCATGAGAAAATTTATAATTAATGAGTATCCAGGAGGAAATTATCTCTTGGAGTCAAGACTACTTACCCTGATACTTATAGATATTTATATTTATTTTTCTTGGCAGACATGGGCAAACACATTTTTGAAAAATACTTGGTGGAAAAAACAAGCCAGACTACATTTTAAAAAAATCTACCACAGAAGGAATAATAATAGCTTCCATGTCTGGAGACAACAGACAGGCATTAAATATAAAGGAATTATTTTATCTTGGACAAGAGAATTGCTGTTACAGCAAATTTCGACCTTGTCAGAGCGCAGACAATTCTTCAGTTTAAAACTTCTCCCCTGACAGAGCTCAGGCCACAGATGAGATAACTGATTTGAGGCTTAGCAGTATTGGCAAGGTGGTGCATTATGGGATTTAGTGATAGAGTGTTTGCTCCCTAAAGAGAGAACTACAGGAATCTCAGGAACGTGCATCAATCCCCCAGTGTAGAAGCAGTACATCTAAGTGTATTTCAAGTAAATCCTCACCTCACCACATAAAGCTGCAGCTCCAGCCCGCCTTCAAAAGGAAATTAGCGCAGGGGACCCAGGGCAGAATGACTCTCCTGGAGACAAATCCATCCTTCAACTCTTCATTTGACTGGGCAGTCTATCTTAGTCACTTGTGAGACTCTCTCCTTCCCTCTCTCCCTCTCTCTCTCTCTCTCTCTCCCTCTCTCCCTCTCCCCCCCTTTGTTGTTTTGCTGAGTTTACTATCTTCTCTTATTTATTTACTACTACATCAATGTCAAGCTCTTGATTTTTCTTTTAGATAATGTATAAAGTGTTGAATATTCCCTTAGGTATTACTGACTCAGGTAATTAAAAAAATGATCACTTCTGTTCTCAGTGATAATGACTGGGTAGATTTTATTCAGTCAGTGTAATAGGACCTATCTAAATAAGTAGAATGTTAGAATGTGCCTGAGGGCATATTTACCAAATTGCTTAGATGAGGGTATGTGCTACTTTCTTCAATAGAAAGAATAAAAGCCAATTGGTTTAAGTGCAAAAGAAAAAGAATAATGGTCCAGCAAGGCTGGAAAATGACCTTAGAGGTCAAGAGCATTTTTTTGCTCTTGTAGAGGACCTGCATGCTTTGTTTGGTTTTCAGCATCTACAGGATGGCTTAAAGAATACAAATCCAGTCTCAGGGGATCCAATTACCTCTTCAGAACTCCAGAGGCACTGGGCACACACATGTTGTTTTCTGCATACATGCAAGCAAAAGGCTCATGCACATAAGATAAAAGTTAAAAATCTAAAAAACAAAATTTTAAAGATGCTACAGGATTATAAATGTGCAAAGTTCACAATAATCTAGCTGATAGAGATTTGGGTGTTTGTTAAGTTTCTTTTTTCAGTGGACAGTGGTGGTTAGCACAGAGCTCACAAGTGGTCAAAGAGTAGAGAGTATCTGTAAAGTGTTCAGCCATAAGTGTGGCATTTATATACATCTATATCACCCCTACTTCCAAGATTTAGTGACTACTTTGGAGGAGGAGGCAAAAAGATTCTAAGAGAGGTTGGGGAGAACCAGAACCAGAGTTTTCTGGATATAATGGACAGCTAAAGTCATGAATCTCAGCTGTGTACTTAAATAAGACCTGCATAAGATCAAGCCCATCAACACTCCAGCATGGGTGTGTGTGTGTGTGTGTATGTGTGTGTGTGTGTGTGTTTGTGTGTGTGTGTGTGTGTGTGTGTGTGTGTGTGTGTGTGATCAGCTCCTTTCTTTAACTGAGGAGTTATAGCTAATTGGTGGCTCTCTAGGGAGGGCGAATCATTCTTTAAAGAGTGGTCCCTGGTAGATCAATCACACTCCAGTGGATGGTCCTAATACCCATGAGTATATAGGCAACACAAATTAGAATTAGGGGCTTAAAAAAAAACAGAATAGAAAGTTAGGAGGTGGTGGAAAAGTGGAGGATAAGTCTGGGAAGAGCTACCAAGAAGAGTACAAGATTGAACATAATCAAAATACATTGTATTTTGATTATGTATAAATAAATTCTCAAATGTATAAATACATTCTCAGAATAATTTATAAAATATTGTATTAAAAGTATAAATGTAATAGTCCGGAGGGACTAAAGATACACATTTTTAATGTGTGTATAAGGTAGCAACTTGAAAGCACACATAAGGATTGGATGCTCCTGATCTTAGATATGATCCTGTGGACCGACTTCTGAATTGTCCACTTATATTTGCTCTTACACAGTGCTCATGAATTTTGAACTGTTCTCATCAAAGTGCGTTCATTATTCAGAATATTCTGTGGTCTTCTACTGATCTTTTGCCTACTACTTGCCTTCAGTTTAGCAGGCAGACCCAGCATAGTATGCTACCATTTCATTTCCTGACTCAACCCTTTAACTACCTTGACACACATCTATGATGCTGTGTTAGTGTCTAGTGGGTGGATATATGAATTAATGCTATAGATTTGAAATAAAAACTATTGCCAGTTCTGTAACATGATCAAGAAGCCATTCATTCTGTTTGACTGAAACTGATCACAGTACCAGAATATGCTGTCTTCAAAACAATAATGACACCATGACAATATTTAATGACTTCCAACATAGGGAGAAAAACTTAGTACTCAGAACTTAGGGTGGGTGTGGTCAGAGAATTATAGCATAAAATCCATATGCTTTAGTGTTGGTTGTGCTGTGTAAGTTGCAGAAACTCAGGTATGTTTTGGGTTAGTCCAATCCTTCAAACTATTTCTTTCAAATGTTTTCTTTCAACCAAATCTGAAACACATTTTGCCAAAACCTTTTTTCCCTTAATTTTTAAAGCCATGTGTATTTAAAGGGACATTTAATCCATATGTTTTGGCTCATTTACACTTAACTCATCAAGATATTGTTTTTAAGAGTTACTTGAGATCCATGAAGCCTATTTTATAAGTCTTTACTCCCTCACTACTAGGAAGTTGTGTTTTGCTGGAAACAGACATTGAACCCACAAAATAATTAAGTTTGGATGAAAATTGAGAATGTACAAGTTTTTTTTTTTTTTTTTTTGAGAGCCACTAAACTTACCTTTGAAAAGCACATTCTTCTCGTGCAATTTTTTTAAATGTTACTTCTAAATAGTAATATGTTTTGGCTGAGATGCTATATTTGATCATCCTTTAAATCTATGTTACAGTTAAAGGTCTGGATGTTTGTTTCCCAAAATATCTTCTTTAGCGTAATGCATAAAATCAAAGTCAAAACATAAAAAGCATGTACCAAGGAATGAGCTTCAAACTGCTTTTGAGGTTCATGTAGAGCTATGTTCTTGAAACTTAAGAGATACCTTTTCTCTCCTTACTAACGTTCCACATCAAGTTCTGACCGGTCTGTTCTTTGAAGTACTGACCTGTCTGCTTCTAAGAGGTGGTAAGATACAATTGCTTTGCTCACTATGTCTACAACCTCAGAATCTCCAGAGCCTTCATGTCTGTCCATCCGTCCGTCCGTCCATCTGTCTGTCTGTTTCTTGCGTGTTCCTGTTTTTTGTGTACGAGTGTGTATGCATGTGCACATGTAGTGGCCAGAAGTCAATGTTGGGTGTCTTCCTCAGTCTCCCTGTACCTTTTTTTGTTTTATTTCTTGAGACAGGGATTCCTCGTGCACTTCACAGACTGGCCAGACTTGCTGGACAGCAAGCTCCAGATATCTTTTCCTTTTATTCATCCTGGCACTCAGGCAGGAGAAGGGTGGCTTTGAATTTGAGGCCAGCTGGTTCCTCATGATTAATAGCAGTCAGTGCTACATGGCAAGACCCTATCTCAAAAAATTAAAAGTTATTTTTAAAAGTAATCATTCAAGATTAATAGGACAACATTTTCATGATCATCTTTTCAAGAGATTTCTTTATTACCAACTCTGTCCCTTGGAGTTAAGTGACTAGTAAGCCTCTTCCTTTATGAACTTATTAGAAGCCCAAAGAAGTTGAAAAGGATAACCCTCTGCTCTCACACCAGATATTTAAATATTAGGAAAATTTCTGAAATGGGTTGTGGTAGCTTCACTGCAGATACATTTAGAATCTACAGCACTTAACTGTCGGCGTTAGTCATAGAGGCTGCTTGAAATGTTGCCTGCTCTCTCTGCAATGTTGAAAGAACAAATACATGTTTTCCTAAAAGGGAAGATGTAAAACATACATAACATACATAAAACACGATGTCCTATCGTAAAACCATACTCTATGTGTTTGGGCTATGAAGACTGAAGATTTTTATTTATGTTACCTGGCTAAGCATCACAGATGCCTTTATGTTTTCTATGAACTAAAAACTAAATTAACTTTTACTTTCATCTTCTCTAATTGAAATAGATATAAAAATATCTTACTTTTTATTTTTATATTACATGTGCATGTCTATGGATTTGTACGCATGAGTGCAAAGCCTATGGAGGCTAGAAGAGACTATTAGATCCTCTGTGAGCCACTGGACTTTGGTGCTGGAAACCAAACTCTGGTGTCTTAGTTTGGGTTTCTATATCTGCGAAGAGACACCATGACCATGGTAACTCTTTTAAGGAAAACATTTAATTAGGAATGGCTACAGTTCAGGGGTTTAGTCCATTGTCATGGAAGGAAGCCTAGTGGCATGCAGGCAGCTATGATACTGGAGACTGAGCTGTGAGTTCTACATCCAGATTGGCAGGCAGCAGGAAGGGAGAAATGAACCATTGGCCAGGTTTGAGCTTCTGAGGCTTCAAAGCCTGCTCCCCACCCCAGTGACACACTTCCTCTAGCAAAGCCATACTTACTTCAACAAGGCCACAACTCCTAATAACGTTATCCCTATGGACCTATGGGGGCTCTTTTTATTCAAACCACCACATCTGGCCCTCTGGAAGAGAAGCAAACACTCTTGACCAACCAGTGAGTCATCTCTCCAGCCCCTCTCAAATAGAATTTTTAGTCACATATCCACCTGAACAAGAAGAAAAAGAGAATTTCAAGAATAGAAACTGACTCCAGAAATTCTGTTCAAAGAGTTAAGGGTGACAGGGATAAATTGAAGATAAGTTGGTTGGAAAATGGTAATTCTTTTCATAGTGAGGTTTGTGGGTAAAACTTACAGCAACAATTAACTCTTTCTTAAGATAATGAGATAATAACTTCAAGTCATTGTTCATTTGAAGTGTTTTTTTTCCCACACTTTCAACTCATCAGGGACATTTGTCTATGAACATTCTATGTAGTTCACCTTTTAAAACTCTCTCCAGAAATCTGCTGAGATTCAAAACTTCATGAAAAAGACTTGATGAGCAGACAGTCCCACTATAAGTCTACTAAATGCTCTAGAGCCAATACCCATAACTATGCAGAGGGTGGGGGCTAGAGGAAGGGTCTGAAGGGAAATGGAGGGCACGGGAGGGAGAGAACAGAGAAGGGTTGGAGAGATGGCTCAGTCAGTAAAGTACTTGTGGTGCAAACATAAGGACTTGTTTTTAATCCCTAGCACTCACATGAAAACTTCACCTTAGCTGGACTTGGTAGTGAAAGTGCACGTTTTTCCTCACATGAAGGTTAAGGCAAATGGATCTCTTAAGTTCTAGGCCAGGCAGAATGACATAGTAAGGCCTTGTCTCAAAACAAGAAAAACAAAAGAAAACAAAATAAATGAGAGTCAAACTTGGTGGTACAAAACTCTAACTCCGGCAGCAGAGAGGCTTTAATGTGTTTATTTACAGGAAGACTGTGTTATTAATGTGAATTATAGTTAATTATTTCAATACTATAATGCTTGTAAAATTGTAGGAAGAATTTAATTTATATTTAAGTATGTATATTTGTAAATATGTAAGCAACCTAATCTTTGACTTTAATATTTTAAATTTCATCTATCAGAATCTAAAAACTCTAATTCAGATGTTTTCATAAATTTTGCTCATCATAAAATAAAATATGTCAACAACACTAGTGTTCATTCATTTTTATGCCTTTGCTTTCCTGATGCTGTTGTTTGGTTAAGTAATAATTCAGATTTTGACTGCATGAAGGTGTTCCAGGAAATGTAGAATTAGTTGAAACTATTTTTGATCCATTTATTTTGTTCTCAGGCTATAAATAGAAAGATATGGATGCAACTCTCTTTTGTTAGCACCATCAATCTTAAATCATCTTTGAGAAATAGCAATTTAATTTATCTGTTACATGTATTTTGATAAACACTATCCATAGCACCATATTTTAATGGCTGTGTTTTAAAATGAAAATTTTACTTTAATATATTGATTAATTCAAATTTCATGTTAGATAATCTGGCAGGACTTTGAATGAATTCTAACAAGTTTCTGAAATGATTTTCTAAAATGTTGGGCAGATGCTTACCATTGGCAAATAATGGTAATTTTGTCTCTTTATTCCTGATCTTTGTATTTATTTGGGTTTTGGTTTAATATATGGTACTGTCAAATGAATATTGGTAAGCAATAATCCTACCTGGCAATAGTCCTTACACAACTATACCTTTTATTTCATCTATTAGATATGGTATTTACATATTTTAACAAATGACACTTTAAATTAGATTTTTTGTTTTTACTTTCCTAATGTTAAAAAAAGCAAATCTTAACATTTATTGATTTTACATTATTTAGATTTTGCTTTTTTTATTTGTTCACAGAAAACTGATAGATTTTCTCCTGTTGAGCTATCCTTGTATTCCTGGGATAAACCCATTTGGGTTCTAATACATAGTTTTTAAAAACTACATCCCCATGTCTGCTTTGCTAATGTTGAATTTATTGGTATATATTTTTACATGTTAATGTTATTGGTCTGTGATATATTTCTGTTTTTTTTTTCCAGTTTTTCGAGACAGGGTTTCTCTGTGTAGCCCTGGCTGTCCTGGAACTCACTCTGTAGAACAGGCTGGCCTCGAACTCAGAAATCCGCCTGCCTCTGCCTCCCAAGTGCTGGGATTAAAGGCATGCGCCACCACTGCCCGGCTGTGATATATTTCTGTATTGCTTTTTCTTATTTGATATCAGTTCTGTAATTTAATAAAGGGCTAGATAATTTATTATATTTTTTATTCATTGTAAACATTTATGTGCAGATGGGATGACTCACTGGGTAAAGGTGCTCACCACCAGTGTGATGACCTCAGTTTCATCTCAGAAATCTACATGGTAGAAGGAAAGAAGTAACCCTGCAAATTGTCTTCTTACTGCATGCTATCACACACACACACACACACACACACACACACACACACACACACACACACACACAAATACACATACATTCACACATATATACACAGATACACACACACATACACACAGATATATACACATATATACACAGACATGCACACACACACACATACATACACACATATACACACACATACACACATAAATACACACACACTCACACACAGACACACACACATATACACACATACACACACACAGACAAACACACATACACACATACATGAATGCATACACGTGCACACACACATGTATAGGTAACCTGAAAAATTTCCATTTCTTAGAATATGATAAAATTCGCAAGTAGTCTGGACTTGGGTACTTTTGTCATCTATTTAGGTTACTTTACAGAAAGTGTCCTTAGCATAAGCTATGTATTTTCATGAGAGTTTTCTTTTATATATAAATAATTAGAATTAAAGTTGAGGTTTTGGCTATTGTCTAATAATTTAAATAAATTAGCAGGGTAAAACATAAGCCAAATATTTAGCTAACAGGAAAACAAACCACCACTTTTCTTGTTCCCCTTTGCTGTTGTTAATTATACTTTTAATTAAGATAACTAACCAAGAAAGTCAAGTAGCGACCGTTATTTGTGTTTTCACTTACACGCTCAATCACTGTTTTGCAGTGATTTTGTGTGAGCAGCAAGTCTGAAACACTGCTCAGATATATATCTCCTGCTCTTGTCTGAACTGATGTTAAATCGTTAGAGAGAGTTCCACTCCTACCTGTGAAGCCTGAAAGTTCAGCGAAGTCAATGTGAGAACAGGAAATGAAATCAAGAAGCCAAAGAAGCTATTCATTTGTGTTCAGAGTATGTCATTGACAACAGAAATAGATCATTTGGACAAGCAGATATATAGCATGTATTTAGCATCAGGTTACCAGCTTGCATGTACACACACACACACACACACACACACACACACACACACACGGCTTCTACACATAGCAAGAAACAACATCTTCTATCTTAAGAAGTTACATAACTGTCATCCCTCCACCCTCCATCGTGTGGATTATTCCCTGACACTGCCTCAACTGTTCTCAGATTGTCTTACTATTCTAAAATGTCAGGTCTGATACACAGATTCACTGGTTTAGAGTGATTGCAACCTTTTAATCTTCCTTCTCAACTGCTCAAGAAAATCAAAGTGAGGCTGGGGAAATGGTTCAGCAGGTAATGGTGTTTGTGGGCTTGGCAGCATGAATGTGATCACTGGGTCCTACCAACTCCCACAAGATGTCCTCTGGCTTCCACGTTCAATATGCCACACACACACAGAGGGAAAATCAAACTCTATAACCCAACCTATATGTTGTTGCAGTTGTTGGTGTTTTATTTTTTTTTCTTGTGCCAAGTATTTTTATAAATCATTTTCACTCTAAACTCCTGTAAAAGAAGACAATCCACAGAAAGAATAAATGGTCCATTGGAGAGAGAAGAGCAGGGCTTAACAAAATTATATTGTCATTAATGAATGAGGAGCAGGCTTCTCAGCCCAGCTATGACACATCCTAGAGAGAGTCTTCTACCAGATGGGGCATAAATGCTGCCTGTGCTGTGGATCTTCTTACAACATTTGTGTTTGATTGTGTTGGTATTAAGTTTTTATTTCTGACCATCAGTACCATCTGTCTTATTTTTAAATCAGTGGGTGGAGTTTTCTAAGACTGAATATGAATCTTACGTAGCAAACCTAGTTTGCAGATAGGACTAACACTAGGACATTAAGTTAGAACATTCACCTTGGCACATTTCACTTGGAAAAAAAATTGGTAAAACTATGAAAATTTGAAGTCCACGAAGATAGTAATATGTATCTTACAGGGCCGTCATGCTGGTCACGTGCGATGTTCTTTGTAAAGTACTAGCAAGGTGCTGGGTGCACAAATACCTTCAGTACTGGCTTGTTTCTCTCGTTCTTAATAGCCAAATCAACAGCTATGGAAGAAGAAGCATGCTCTGGTCCAGGTTCTATTTCTGGGAGTCTTAATCACTCTGTACCTTATTCACTGAGATAGCATCTCTTTTCTGATCCCAGAGCTTGCTGATCAGGCTGAATTCCATCTTCTGTCTTCTCGGTACTAGAATACACATGGGCTCCCACACTTATTCAGCTTTTCTGCAGGTTCAGAGAGTTTGCACTCTGGTTCTTAGCACTTGTAGGGCTAGTGTTTTCACCACTGAGACATCTTCAGCACTGAGCCTCAGTTTTCTTAACTGTGGAATGGGAAGTATTGTCCGATTGAAATATCTGTCCTGGAGGACCGTATGGTTATTCAGTGAGAAAGACTATCAGTGTACCTCAAAAACTACATGGAATAAGGACGAAATATAAGATGGGTGGCTGTTTTAAGAAGATATTAATTTAGGCACTAATGGGTATTTTTTCCTTAAAAAGAGAATAAGTAGATTTTCAGGAAATGATTCTTAATATTTCCCAATAGATCTCTCAGTCACTTTTCTTACGTTCTCTTTGCTCATCTTATTATGTCTCTGTGCAAATGGATTCTGAAAAGGAATGTTTTTCTGAGTACTAACATTTGTTCTTTTACAAATATAATCACGCATCACTGGAAAATCCCTAGCTTCCTAAGAAACAGGGAAGGTCTGTTGGAAATAGATCCACATAATGACAAAGACAAGATTGAGGCTTATTTGTAATGAAAATTAGTGGAAAATTTTAGATTTAAAGAAAATGAAGTTATTTGCCAAGATTAAATGATAAACAACAACATTGTTAGAAGTTATTGTTTTTTTTTTTTTTTTTTTTAAAGACAAATACCTGTCTTAAAAATTCGATTTAGCAAAGTAAATTTACTTGAGTGGTAAATTTTCTCTTTGTTTCTATTTTTTTTTTTTTTGATATTTGCTACAGATTTGGAAAAAGTATAGGCCTCATCCCTGTTATTGTTCTAACTCTTTCTGAACAATAGAATGCATTTACCAATGCAGAAGACACATGCTAACTCACTGACCATCTTTGCAAAGTATATTAGTCCTCTGCCTCCAATTCAATTATATTTAAGAGTTTAAGAAATTCCAGCATGTTTCTCATAAACCTTGATTTTTATCTTCCACTTTTGAAAGTGGAATAACTCATGTCATTAATTTATGGAATTAGTTGTACTTAGTCGCACACATAAGCTGTATGCTGGTAAATCTGTAGGGGTGTTGAGAAGCTCTCGGGAGTTAGTATGTAGGCGAGAGGGTGGGGTCATGCGACTTGCCATGATCTAAGGGGCAAAACAGTTTCCCCCTACCCCTCCTGGATCTAGACAGAGGAAGGACAGCGTACCAGTTACAGCAACAAAGCGATTGAGGTAGACAGAAAGTAATTAGTTTTTAATGATCTTCTGGAAGTCACACGGATAGATTGATTTCTGTTTTGATCTCGCTTGAATTAATAGCTCCCTTTGAGTGTCCAGTCCCACTTCAGAGTCCATTGTCTCTCCATTTCACGGTCTGGCGCTCCCACAGTTTTCGTCTTCCTTGGTCTATTGTTCCGTTTTGTAAGGCTCTGCCCAGTGTTTTTGTGTTTCTTCGGCTTTAAACACAGTGGTGGTGTTTTCTTTTCATTTCTATAGCTGTTTCCTGTTGGGAATTCCACGGGGTTATTATCATTTCCACAGACTCACATCTAAATAGGTTCTTAATGAATTCACCGCACATGAAATCGGGCCCTGTTCCCTGTGAAGAACGGATTTAGCACTAGGCTTGGAGCTCAGCCTCCTCCTGTCCTTCTTGAGTTGGCATGAGATGGGACTGTGGAGAGTAAAGGAGATATTTAGAACCGACTATGTAAGGAGGCGTTGAGGAGACAGCTTTTGTGGACAAAGCTGCTGTTAGTATTAAAAAACGTTTCCCCTAAAATAAATGCTATTTTGCGTCTGTTGCTTCGCAATGGTAGTACGATCCATTTTGCACCACATTGTCACCAACTCCTGACACTGCTACTCAGAGGTCTACATTCTTTTCGTCCGCCTTCCTCTTGCCCCACACCACCCCCAAGGAAGGTATTAAAGGCACAACATCCATTCTTTTATTCTTTTTGGCCAGCCAAGTTATACAGGTAATTAAAATTTCTTTTGAGAACATGAAAAAAGTAAATCAGGCCAATTCTCACTTATCGTAGATTTGTCAATCGTGATTTTTAAAGATAGCAGGAACAATTATGTCTGTGTAGTTTTGAGTCCTTTCAGGTGGCCATTAGAAGTAAATCCACGAAGAACTGCAATCAGTCGGTGATGAAAAAGGAAAGGTTGAATATGGACTTCTAGAAAACAGAAATGAAATGTGGAAAGGAATGGTTTCTTTTGTGAATCCATAGAGTTTAGATACCTATTGTATTCACTGTGAATTCATATATTTGATCTTGAGTAGATAATGGTGGGACACTGGATCTCTATATACCTACTAGTTCTCAACCTTCCTAAGACTGTAACCTTTTAATTTCCTTATTTTATGACCCCTAATTATAAAATTATTTTCATTGCTACTTTATAACTGTAATTTTGCTGCTGCTATGAACCATAATGCAAATATCTGATATGCAGGTGGTCTTAGGCTACCCCTGTGCGAGGGTTATTCCACCTACCAAAGGGTCACAACCCATAGGTAGAAAGCCATTGCTCTAGCTTGCTCTCACACTGCCTTTCTTGTCGCAGGGCAGAGTGAGAGAGTCAAGCAGAAGGGTGGGGGATAAGATGGAGAAGCCGAGCTCCCAGAGAGTAGAGGATGCCAGACTCACAGTTGGGTAGAAGTCTTCAGTGAGAGAAAAACTGGTGGGCTCTGGGATATTTACAGTTAGCATTCTGCTTAGTACCTGGCTCCCACTGGAGAAAAGACAAGTTAGTTCATCCTTGCTGTGGGCGTGGCTTCTGCCTCTTACCTTCCTGGCCTCTTTCTGCTGGGTGTGGAGATTCTAGAAGTAGGGACAAAGAGGGAATTTGAGGAAAATGTGCCTGGTGGTGGCAAACATTTTAGGGCTAGACCTGACCCTGTTTCTCCCCTGTCTTGGGGTGTTTTCTCCTCTCATTCGGGTTCCAGTATGTGTTTTGTGTAGTTGCCGAGTTTTGTTTAGTACAGCCTTTTAAAAGTTTTGTTGCCGCCCATCTTCTGACTACTTTCTAAGGTATGACTGTTTTTTCTCGCACTCAGTCTTTTACTCTCTAAGGCCCAACATCTTTTAATGTTTTCATCGTGAATCTCTGATCTGACTGAAGCTTTGAGTTAATTCATCTTTACAGTTGTAGTATATACTATTTTCAGGAATCCTGTGATTATAGTCCACACATCTTTCATGAAACATACAGATACACACCGTTACATCCTGTTGAAATCTTGGAAAGCCTAAAAGCCTAGCTGTTGAGAAGGACAAGCAGCTGCTTTTATTTATTTATTTTTTTGAGGCAGTGACTAAGTCTGGACGTAGAAGATGGCAAGCTTGCATCATCAAAATGGCCTTTGGGAAAATTTTGAATTTTGACATTTTTCCGAAATGAAGGATAAAACGATTGCTTATTGTTGATATGAATTTTATGCATTTATAGTTCAGCATCTTGGAAATTTCCACTCTGCCAAGCAGAGTTTGTTCAACTTCAATAAAGATACAGCATACCCTCATCCCGAGGCATGCTTTGTGCCACCACACACGGGCCCACCTGCTTCAGGTGGAAAAGAAATGGTGGTTAAGCACTGGATTCAAACCTCATCTCCTTGTTCTAGCAAAGCATTCTGACTTTCCTTCCTCCATTGTATATAATTTAAAAATTTTATTTATGTGTATTGTGTGTGTGCATGTTTGTGTGAGATGTTCATATATGTGTTGTTGTGTATGCGTGCATGCATGTGTGTGTGTGTGTGTGTGTGTGTGTGTGTATGTGTGTTTGACAGGGTGTCTCACTAGCCTGGTACTCACAAAGTAGGCAAAATTGGCTGACCAAGGAGCCTGCCTGTCTCTGTTTCCCTAGTACAGGACTATAAGAGTGTGTATCACCACACTTTTAATTAAAGACCACACCTGGTTTCCATGCCCAGTTTTTATTATTTGGATTCTGGAGTTTTGAACTCAGATCCTCATGCTTGCAAGGCAAGCAGTTTACTGACTGGGCTAGCATCTCATGTATATAATGATGGAAAAAAAATAATTACCTCTTAAGATTGTTTTGATATGAAAATAAAAATTCATATATACTTGGTAAGTTCTTAGTACTAACTGCTGGCATTGCTAGGTAGTTTATATTAATAATAACCATTAGGCATTGTATCAAAGTGTTTTCATTCTGTATAGGGGATGTCAGTCACCTACTGGATATGTATTTACTAAACCACATGATAAAAACTGTATCTTCGATTGTGATTGGCCCAGGTCAAGGAGTAAAAATAAGGAGATCAGGGAGTGAGAGACCAGACCAACTCCATTTTGGGTTCAGGCTCCATCTTAGAGAACCTGACCTAATGTTGAACTTGAATTAACCTGTTGTGGATAGCCCTGGGGCTGTTTGTATTTTGATGCTAATTTTGCCCTCCTGGGAAGGGCTTCAGGACAAGGAGTGAGCTACATACTCATGTGACTTCTTATGAACCTATCCCCAAATGAATAAAGGAGCCAATCACTGGGCGAGGAGGAGGGACTTCTGGGTCTGGGAGGGGATGAGAGGAGGAGGAGGAGACAGAGAGGGTCTTTTTGGAATGGGGACAGCAGATAGGTAAGATGTAGCTACTAGAGTCTCCTTGTATCATGGTGGATCTGCAAGGATTCACCACCAGAGGAATCAGATTTTGGTAAGGCTTACAAGATTAGGTTTCAGTTGTTGGGCCCAGAGATTGAGTTACTATTGTTTCTGAGCTACGTTTGTGTTGTGTTTTCCTTCACTCAGCAGCTCATCTGGGTTCTAGAGAGAAAGGTACAGTGGCAAAGTGTGGGTTTGCCTGATGTGCACCACAGAGGCCATGGGGGTATTGAAGCATGGGGCTGGCATGGTAGTGACTCGCCAGTGGGAACCTAGTGAGCTGGATGGAGAGATTATGGAGCTCTGAGTAAGAGCTCCACGAGATGAAAGCAGGTCGGCCATTGCCCTCCAGTGCATGGCTGGCCAGCCCGCCAGGGTTGAGAGAACAAGGGTATAGCACAGGAACATGCAATATTCCTTCCTTTTAATACTTCCCGCAACATTAACCAACAAGCCTGTACCTAGTACTAGTTTCCAGGTTACTCCCCAACAAGTTTGCACCTAGCATTATTCTCCAGGTCACTCCCTGACAACCACCAATCAGAAGGAAAGCAGAAGTTAAGTTTATGGTTTGGCTCCCAGCATCAGCCAATCATTTTAAAGGACAATCAATTCCATAATAGCTCCCCCCCCCAATCAGATGTATGCCAAGTTGGATACCCCTGTGCTTGTTTGCTTGCCTCTGTAAATGCTTGCTTGAAACTGGGCTCGCGGCTTCACCCTTCCATTGGGGCTGCATCAGTGATGTCAGTGTAGTCCATGCTGGAGCTTGAATAAAGCCCCTAATGTAACTGCATCAGAATTGGCTCCTTGGTGGTCTTTTGGGGTTCTTGAAGTGGACACAACAGGAGGACTGCCCAGAATAATATGTAAAGTTGGATATGTAAGTTAAAGTTGAGACTTGGAGAAACAGGTCTAGGGAGAAAAAGTATAAATATTTTTAGAAAGTAGTTTTTTTCAAGGCCAATTTTCCCAGTTATTTTTTTCTTCTTTTTAATTTTGTCTTATTTACTTTTTAAGCCTTAGCTTAGTGTTAAAAGGGGCTCATAATATCATATATCTTAGAATCTTTATGAGCCTTGGTTTATTGTTTGGCTTGCTGTTCAGCTGTTGATTGGTGAGTATATTTCTGTGCTTCATTCTGGCTGTTTGCAAGACTGCTTACATTTTAATTGAATGGAAATAATGTATATGCTATAGACAGTGCTAAATTTCCAAGAAAGAGCTGTATTCTGCTAATGAGTAAACATAAACTACTGTTTTAATGGCTCTTCATTCATTAAAGAAATCATAAAATAAACATATCCAGGCTCTAAAAAGGAAATATAGATATGACTACAGTCGCCCTCATCACAATCAATTATGTTTGGTTCTTCTTTAGCAAGTAGCAACAGTATTTTATTTTGATACTGAACATTTGTATTTTTTAATGGCCACAGATTATCCACAGCACTGTCTTTTTAATGAGCTGTCTCTCTCTGTGTTAAAAAAGCAAAAGCAAATTTTATTTTAATGCGTGTCATTCTGACCTTCCTACTTTGCTACCTTGCTGTTATAGATTGAGTGGGAAGATGATCTTGTTATTTATAAATGGTGACAATTTTATTTTTCTTTTCCTATCTTTACATTTCATTCCTCTCTGCCTCCCCTACCCCTCCACCTTGGGAGGCACTAATAATGAATAGGCATTGGAGAGGAAATGTCATACTGAATTTGGGCACTACTTCCAGAAGGCTTTCCTTTCAGGGTCAAGACTTGTTAACTCTTCTTCATCTCAACTGGGGGTGAAGGCACACAATTGGAAATTAAGTAACAAAAGAAACCACCCAGGAAATTATGGGGCTGCTGGGGACTCTGTAAATGCAGCAAATTAAGAGTGTAACCTCAACTCTGTCTGTGCAGAAGATAAGAGAGTGTATTTGTTATTTTTCTCATTGCTGTGTCTCATATCTGATAAAAAGCACTTACGGAAGGAAGGGTTTCTTTTGGCTTACAGTTCTAGGGTACACTCTAACATGGCAGGGAAGTCATGTGCCAGAAATATAGGACAGCTACTCACACTGTATCTGCTTTAGGAAGCAAGAGAGAGCCAAAGAAGTTCCTCAAGTTACTCTTCCCTTTTTATGTAGCCAGTGAAATCATGCTCCCCGTAGTTAATATGGGTAGTCCCACGTCAATTAAACTGATCTTGATAACCCGTCCTGGGCATACCTAGGGGCTTGTCTCCTAGGTGGTTTTAGATTCTGTCCAGCTGAAAGTCCATATTAACCATCATTGGGAAGCACTTCAAAATCCCGAGATTATATAATATTTCATATAACATCGTGTAGGAAGGTGATATTGAATTATAATCAGCAATCCACTCATTTAAACCTTGCTCTCTACCATGGATGAATATGGCCTGTTGGCTTTTCATACTGGTTTATAACCTGCCTCTTCAGCTGGCCAAGCTATTTAATCCCTTTCAGTGCCCATGGAACCCACTCATATGATTGCAAACATTAAGAATACACTGTGGGCTTGAGCTTCTTAATTAAATGTTGGGGCAGATGGTGTGACCCACTTAATTTCATACACTCTTTGCCTAAAGCATTTTACTTTCCAAGAGAGCTCCTGTAATGAAAGATTCCCTGGCAACTAGATCTGGGAATCACTTGGAAGCACAATTTAGAGGCAGTCTTGCAAAATCAGTCAGTATGGATTAAAGCTCTGTCTCTGTAACTCATGGGTTGTAGAGTTTGGGGCAAGTTCTCTAAGCCCTTTAAACTTGTTTCCTCTGTAAGATAAGGATACCTGCAGTATTTATTGCAAAACTTTTTCTTAAAATAAACATTAAGAGGCTGGAGAGATGACTCAGAGGATAAGAGCACTGACTGCTCTTCCAGAGGTTCTAAGTTAAATTCCCAGCAACCACATGGTGGTTCCCAACCATCTGTAATGGGATCTGATGCCCTCTTCTGGTATGTCTGAAGAGAGACAGTATACTCACATACATATAATAAATAAGTCTTTAAAAAAATGAACATTAAAAGTTTATTTTGATCATTTAATAGAGTACTTTATAGTAAATCACCACCATATACAACTGATAATAGAAAATAATAATAATAATGAATATGAACAATGATATATCAACATGCAAACCCAGATATTATTGTGGATGCCAAGAAGTGCTTGCTGAAAGGAACCTGATATAGCTGTCTCCTGTCTGCCAGAGCCTTACAAATACAGAGGCAGATGCTCACAGTCAAATCACTGGATTGAGTGCAGGGTCTCCAAAGGAGGAGTTAGAGAAAGGACTGAAGGAGCTGAAGGTGTTTGCAACCCCATAGAAAGAACAACAGTATCAACCAACCAGATCCCCCAGAGCTCCCAGGGACTAAGCCACCAACCAAGGAGTACACATGGAGGGACCCATGGCTCCAGCCATATATGTAACAGAGGATGGCCTTGTCAGGCATCAATGGGAGGAGAGGTCCTTGGTCCTACGAAGGCTCAATAGATGTCCCAGTATAGGGGAATTTGAGGGCAGGGAGTGACTGGGCTCATAGAAGCAGAGGGAGCGGGGATGGTATAGGGGGTTTCTGGGAGGGGGCAAAACCAGGAAAGGGGATAACATTTAGGGGGGAAACTGGGAAAGGGGATAACATTTGAAATGTAAATAAAGAAAATATCCAATAGAAAGAAAATATTATAATATATATTTTCATATTCAAATACTTAATTTCGTTACCAATGTAGATAATCTAGTGTTTGATTCAACAAGCCTCTGTAATTCTTACTTCTAACCTGAGGGTGATATTGTCTACATCTGGGTGGCTGAGCCACATGCAGGTGTTCTGTGAGAATTAAGTGAGCTGGGTGTGGCTCTGCTTTGCCAACTGAAATGATGGACAGAGTAGTAGAAAAAGCAAGAAGATAGTATCTGATGGCACTTCTGGCCTCAGTTTTACAACCAGAACCTGTGATGAGCACTAATCTTTTGAGGGTTAGGGCTGGAGTTTCTGGAGATGGACAGTTGCTGACAACATAGGTTTTGTTCAGAAAGGTCGGTTGAGCAGTTTTCGTTCTTTTTCTGGCATATGATAAAGCCATTCAGTTTTAGTATTGCAGCACCATGGAATTGCAGCTGATACTGTATTACACACAATGAACCATTCTTCTCTTGGAGGATTGTATTGGTATGAAGATGCTTTCTTCCTGTATTGTACTATTAGGATAAACTCACTGTGTATCTGCTGTGGGATATAAACTTGCTGAGATGTGTTTGCTTATTCTCTTTAGTCATGTCCTAATAACCAGGCTCTAGAGCATGCCTTAGTACCTATATTACAGACAACAAAACAGGCTCAGTAGCTTCTCCAATCTTCCCTGGGGAGCTGAGGCTGAAACTCTTGTTGCTCTTGAGTTGGACGTGAGTTCTTTCCATCACCTCAGTATGTTGGCTATATTATTTCCTTAGCAGACATGTAGAGAAAGGACATAAGAGGTATGCACTCAATCTTGATCAGATTGACCCTAATGAGTACTTATAAGGGGTCAAGGTGTATTGATCATTATAGTGCTTGTGTTAACATTGTTTCTCAACCTCTGAGTCATGACCCCTTTTGGGGAGAGTCAAATGACCCATTCACAGGGGTTGTCTAAGACCATTGAAAAACAAAGGTATTTATGCTATGATTCATAACAGTAGCAATGAAATAATTTTATTGTTGGGGGACACCGCATTATGAGGAACTATATTAAGGGTTGAGGCATTAGGAAGGTTGAAAACCACTTACTGGGTTAAAGGATATTTCTGGATTTGTTGCCAGGTACCATGGATGCCAAATATTCTGTAATACCCAGGATTATGAAACTGAAAGGTCTTTCATCTGGAATGCCACTCATATTTCTCCCACTTCTGAGTGGACCATGTTTAAGCGAATGTGATTATATATTGATGTTTAAGTTGATTGTTTGCAATAATGAAGGAAAAACAAATCTGTACTTCCCAATCTCCTACTTTGGCATTTTATTTATATATATTTAAGTAACAGATGAATTGCTGTATTTCATATCACACAGACAAATGGGCAAAGTCAGGTATACTGGTACAGGCCTATAATCCCAATATTTGGAGTTGGAGGCAGGAGGATAGCAATGTTGAGGCCTATTTGTCTTTCTCAACAACAACAACAACAACAACAACAACAACAACAACAGCAACAAGAACCAACAAGGATGACAACAACAACATAAGAAAATCAAGCTCATGTGGCCATTGGTTTTCTGAGGGCTGGCTTGGCAGTGTCTAGTGGTAGAGTCCAGTTAGTACAGGCACTCAACTAACACATTGTAATAACTACAGTGTGGTGGCAGTGTGTGTGTGTGTGTGTGTGTGTGTGTGGTGGGTTGGTGGGGGTGTTCTTATCTGTCACAGGCAAGAGACGGGCTTTAAAACACAAGTTTGTCATGTCCCAATTCCTCCTTATTTTCTGAGTCACAAATGTTCAGGCCTCTCATAGGTGTCCAGTCACCTTCTAGGAAGGAAAGCTCCGTTGCCTGAATCTAGTTGGGGTGTCAGAGCCTTTCTCACATAGATTCTATTCAGCTTTTTTCAGTTGGAGCTCAGTTGTGTGAGTTCCTTGGTGGTTGATTGTTTACAGAGCTGTGGTCTGTTTTCTAAATGGCTGACCAGAGCAAAAACAGCATGTCAGACATCTCATTTTCTAGCTGTTTGCCATTGATAACTTTTATTTCCTTTTTCTTGTGGAATCTGTGTATGCATCAGGGACATTTTTCATTTTTATCATTCATATATATTACTTATTTGTCTATTTATTTATAGATGGTCCTCTTTATGTGTACAAAGCTGGTAGCTGTAAGTCTAAGGTAGCTTCAGATTTCTAGTCCTCTGTCTCTGAGGACAGAATGTTGGGATTGTAGATCCGAGCCATCAAGCCTAGCCTACATATTACTAACAGATGGGAAATTCTTAATGTTAGCACCAACAGTTTTCAATTACTGACTAAAACACCACGAAGCCAATTGAGAAAGAATGACACACATTTCCCTGCCTTGTTTATGAGCCTTCAGTAGAATTCCTTCCTGATTCAAGATGTGTGAAGAGACGCTCACGTAAGAATTAAATAGTCTTGATTATTAGCCATTGATCGTTATCACTGGTCCCCTGTGCCCTTCCCCAGGAATTTCATCATTTAATATTGTCTACATTTTTCATGGAATTGTTAATTTTCCTCCTATTATCTAGGAACCTAGTGTAGACAGATTACAGGTGGGACGTGAGACTGTTGAGACCTGTCTCTCTTACTCAGTCATTATTCTTCCCACTTTCTTAGTATCAACCCAAAAGTCACATCAAAATGCATACACCAAAACCTGGAATGAATAAGTACAATTTTGTATCTTCCAAACCTTTCAAGGCAATGGTGATGTAAAGGACAGTGACACAGAAATCCTGTAATCTCTAAATTTGTCTTTAGCTTGAGTACATGTTTGAAAGGTAGACAGGCCATTGTCCTGGGTTCTGATGGAATTAAGGATGGTAGTTATAAAGGAGAAAGCGCAGATTATGGCCAAAAGATGGAGAGGTTACTGGCCAAAAGTTACTTCACCCTTCAAGAAGACGATGAGAATTAATAAAATGAAAATAAATAGAGAAATGGTTATAACTGGCTTTTAAAGGTTGATGACAAGTTACAGAGGAAATAGGAACAATTGTTCATCACAAAGAAAGAAGCAGTTTTAGTGGGGAGGCTGTTTATTACATGATTTTTCTGAATCTTGCTGAAAATTCTCCCAGCTACACAGAACAGGAAGAAATGCTACATCATGATGATTTGGATATTGTGCAGAAGGTCAATCTTGACTTATTATTTTAGTAATTAATTGATTAATTTAGCTGTGTTGAGGATCAGACCCAGGGTCTTGTATATGCTGAGAAATCACTGTAGCACTGAGAAATGCTCGCTCACTAGTTTGATGAGCTTTTTCTCCTCCCTCCCCCATTTGCCCTTGTTACAAGTCAAGCACTGAGGGGGTGAGAGGGATTGGCTCTGGTGCAGTTAGGAGAGGAGGTGGAAGCTCTCGTGTTCCAATCTCCTAAGGCTTGGAGTCATTGACTGAAATTCTGACTTAGTTCACCTGCAAAGCTGAGGCAATGGTGTCACACAATTCCTATAATTCTAGATGCTTTTAAAAATGTAGGTACCCCTCTAGGATCTGCAAAGATGCCTTTTGAAACTACTGATCAATGATAACATGTCTTAGAAACATCAGAGAGAAGTTTATGAACTTGAGGGGAAATTCTTTAAGAATTTAGATATTACTTATCCACATTCTTAGGAGAACTGATTTTATTGTTAAAAGTCTGGTAGCCTTTCATTTGAAATGAGTTCACAGTGGTTAAACACTTTCCTAAAATGTTTCAGTCCAAACATTGCAAATCCATGGGGATTATTAGGTAAAACTTAGACAATGAAGGAAATTGAAAGGAGGTTTTCTTATTAGTTTTACTTTGAGCCATTTCCTTAAACTCCCAGGGTAAAATGAACATTTTAAATTTTAAATGATAACATAAAATGTAACTACAAAACTCTGAAGATACTGTTACTTTAAGCTTTCTTTAAAAATATGGAGGACCATTTTTAGTGGGTTGTGCATTCATTATTTAGCTGGATGAATCTCTTAGTTGCCCAAGGCAGATTGATTTGCTTATAAACTTGTTAAACCCAATCTGCACACAACTACATCACAGATAATAAAGTGGGGAAAGACCACTCAAATTGTCAGTCTGTATCCACTCACTGCCTCAGTCTTATTAGTCTGACTTAACTTCTTAGGCAATGACCTCCATATTGTGTGTCTTACTCGTTTTATTTTTAAGTGATGTGTCAATGATTGTTAGCCATGTGTGCTGATGTGTCTGAAAAGACCTGATATGAGACTAGAATCCCCAATTTAGTGACATACCAAGGCTGGGCTACTGTTAGTGAATCACTGTGGCTGCGTCAATGTGGAAACCCCATGTGTTGGCTTCTGTGTTGAAGATGCCATCCAGATGCCAAGAATGTTTGCTTCATATTGGTGCCAGTAGTGCAGGAAGAAGAGTGTGCCACTCCCTGGTTCCTGGAAGTTAAGAACTTTCTACTTTATAAAAGCCTCTTAGTTCTAAAATAGCAAAACTTAGGATTTTTTTTGTTTGTTCGCTTGTTTTTTATTTTTTTGCCTTCATTTATCTAATGAACTTGTGAGTGAACACATGGAATTATAACATTGTCTTTGGAGTGATACTTTGATTTCTGAATGATTTTTGTGATGGCATTTTGTGAAAATGTTAGATGTCCATGATATAAGTTGAGGGAATGTGTGTTAAAGAACAGGTGGAATGATGCAATGATTTTTTTTCTTTCAACAGATGATAGCATTGAAGCACTTAATCTATTATAGTTGCTGGAAGTTTATTCATCACAAGGTAGGCAGAAATATCTTTTTTAGAATTGATCTCAGTTTTACTCCTGAAGTTCATTCTGTTTCCATTTGATACACTTGAATTTTAGGCAAAATGAAATATCTAGTAACTTCATTGCAAAGGTGAGCTGTTAATCTGGAAGGACTCGTCTGTCTTCTCCTCTGGCATCTGACAGCAAGGATGCATGGAGGACATCTAGAGCTGTGTCTTGTCAGGGCACAACTCTGGCCTCGGCTGTCTTTCTCATTCCTGCTGATGTTGGTTAAGTAGCATTTGGGCTGTCCTGAGTCTGAGAATATCTTATAGGTGTGCTGCTAATTTCTATAACTCTTCCTGAAGGAGACAATGTACTTTCTTCCAGTGTAGAGGTTTCCTACAAGAACATTGTCATATTGGATTAAGTGACTATTATACTCCAGAATGGCCTCATCTTAATTTATATTTTAATCACATCTACAAAGACCCCATTTCACTATGAGGACACATTCCCAGACACCTAGGATAAGGACTTCAACATATCCTTCTGTGGGATGAAATTCACTCCTCAGAAGTGATCAGACATTGAGGAAGGTATTTGTGTATTACTTAAACCTAATGGCCTATGGCTACATTAATAGCATGCTGGACTTCATGGATGCTGGAAAAACTTATTTTTTCATAGTTTGTTCTTCTTTCAAAGGGAGTTCTATTTTCAGAGCTTTTGATGGTTAGTTTTAATAATTATCTTGACAGACTCTAGAATCATCTGAGAAGTGAGCCTCTGGGTATGCTTTTGGGGATTATCTTGATTACGTTAAATGGGAAGATCCAGTGGGTGGCAACATTCCCTGCTGGGGAACTGAGAAGTGGGCCCCTTATCACAGCAACAGTAAAAGAAACCAAGGTAGAGCTTGATCCATTTTATTGATCCATTTGTGCAGTGCACCTATACCTACTACCTGGTAAATCCATTATTTTGGTTCTAAAACCACAATTTCCTATTTTATATGAGCCTGAAAAAGGAAAGCATGATCAGTGAGCAGGTTCTATTCTTGGGATTTATGTATAAATATGTCTTTACTCATGAATGTTTCTCAGACATATACCTCCCAAATACAGTACCTTGTAGAAATGTATTTGCTGATGTTTGTACACTTTGGAGACTAGCCTTCTTTCTCCTGTCTCAGCTATGTGTTTCAGGATAGGTTTGCTAACTTCTAACAAGGAAGCTGATACCTCCCTGTGACTTTGATTTTCAGCTTTGTCTGGAAGAACTCCAGGTCAACCCAATCTAAGCAACTTATTCAGAAGTCTGTGATGTTGTAAGGAAAAGAGGCTCTGGGTGATTTTTGTTTTTGTTTGGACTTGGGTCAGAGCCTCCCATTTATAGTGGAATGTGATCTGGATGGTTTCAGAAGACTGATAGAGACCTTCTCAAAGGCAGCCATAGTATGGGCTTGGGATAGGAGGCCTAGGGGCAGGTTATCATGTTTAAAACCATATTTTTCTTTATCAGTGAATATTGATGCTGGACAACGAGGCCACAGAAAATTTCTTACACTAGAAATCTCAGTTTTCTCAGTTCCTGCAGAGTCAGAATCAATGTCTGGGTGAGTTCTTCTCTATGGTTTGTTTTTTGTTTTTTGTTTTTTTTTCCATT
The DNA here is from genome assembly GCA_028551405.1 of Uromys caudimaculatus. Taxonomy (NCBI): domain Eukaryota; kingdom Metazoa; phylum Chordata; class Mammalia; order Rodentia; family Muridae; genus Uromys; species Uromys caudimaculatus. The sequence continues at coordinate 1,320,838 of CM052717.1, read as the reverse complement.
TGACCTTGAGTCCAAAGGAACCCTGCAGACCTGCAGAGGATTTCATTCCAAAATCCAATAACCAAACACACATTGATGAATGAGTAATGTCATTGGTGAATGTGTTTCCAGTAGAGCTTTAGGGACAAATGCTAGAAGTAAGGCTCATTTCTAGATAACTGTTCTCTACTAATTACCTAGGCCACTATGTAAGAAGTGTCATCTTTCACCTTCAGAGATTTCTCACCAAAAATGAATCAGTCTTGCCTTTTTATGAATGAACATTGCTTGGGATAGAGTTTTTTTGTCCCAACCATTATATCTGCTCCTTTACCTTTTAATCTCCTAAGTAAACCTTCTACCTTCTTTGAACAAAATCCAGAATCTAAACACAGATTGCAAAACTACAAATGTGAGTCAACCAACCAAACAATTCATGGAGACTTCACAGGACAAGTTGCATTTCTCGAATTGTTGTAAAGTTGGTGCTTCTGATAACGTCATAAATGCACAGTGCACGGCACAATGTAGCTGAGAAGGTGAAGCCTGCTGTTAGTGGACCATGCATACATAGTCTTACTACTGCAAACTGGCTCTACCCATTTTCATGACCTGACCTTTGTAAAGATTTGCATGGTGAATGTCTGACTTATAGTAGAAAAAAACATCAACCAGTTTCTTTTTTGACTTCCTTGAGATTATGAGTTTTAAAAGTAGGAAATGATCCACATCCAGTGACTAGCCAGAACTAAGTCATTACTATACATCTATTAACTATTGAGACATTTCAAGAGAGGATGCTTCCTCAGAAGGCTACTCTTCTGGGCACTGCTTGCCAGAGAAGATTGTAGGATTGAAACCCTGGCTTCAAAAGAACCTGTTCTTTGTGCTGCAGTGAGCATAGCTACCCTGGTGGGTAAGCATGTCTGAGTCTCTTGATATTTTTGCATTGGACATAATAATAGAGACCCTTTCTTCTTTGCTGAACCTTGTTCTCATGTCTCAGGGAGATGGTAGACTGGATGCTTCTCCTCCCATGGGTGCCAGTATTATATGTATGAGAGGGGAGGAATTAGACTTTTCAATCTAAGACAATTTAAGATGAAAACCCATCATAAAAACAACAACAATGACAACAACAACAACAACAACCCCTAACCCCCATAACCCCTTTCTTGTTTTAACTACTATGTCAGACAGACAATTGTTACGCCTCCCCACACGTCTTCCTCGCTTTCCTATCCTCTCAGGCTTTCTGTCCTCTCACGATCCGTCCTGTATGCTCCCTTTCCAGGAATTCTTCCACCCCATTAGCATCTCCTTCCATGCTACTGTGTTTTCCTTTTATTCTAGAATCTGTGTTTAATTTTCTGGCTCTCTCCTTTTATTCTTATTCTCCTTTTGTCAGCTCGGAGTCTTTTATTTTCTGTGTATTGTCATTTCATTTCTCTCTCAGTGCCCATTGGTATTGTACAGTTGGCTTGCTTCTCCCTTCTCAGTTTGTAACTCCTTTCACCATACATTATGCATCAAAACAACAAAAACAAAGCCCCACAAAATGGATGCTTATAATAACTCTACACTGTAAATCAAACTTTACACTCCACGTTGCCAAAATCCCATTATAACTTAGTTTTCTTTAAAACTTTCTATGGAAAATTAGATTTATTAATTTTTTTCAAAAAAAAAGAAATAGTTGTTCTTCTCACGTGGCAGTGGTTGCCTGGTGACCTTGGGATGAAAGTCCTTTTGTTGGGTTCTGATCACGTTTGATTGCTTTGCCTACAGTATTCTCTTAAGGAAGTCACAGTATTTACTTAATTATTAGTGTCTTCATCTCCTAAAGTCAGAAGGGGAGCTTTCTTGCAAGTCAAAAGTTCATCTTCAACTATTCACATCCCATCAGGGCTCCCTCCCTCTGGAATGTCCTAACTCAAAACTGCCTTTTTAAAAAAGATTTATTTATTTATTTTATAGATATAAGTACACTGTCACTGTCTTCAGACACACCAGAAGAGGGCATTAGATCCCATGACAGATGGTTGTGAGCCACCATATGATTGCTGGGAATTGAACTCAGGACCTCTGGAAGAACAGACAGTGTTCTTAACCACTGAGCCATCTCTCCAGCAGTGACAAAAACAAAACAAAACAAAACAAAACAAAACAAAACAAAACAAAACAAAACAAAACAAAAACCAAACCAAACCAACCAAACAAAAAGAAACAATGCAGAATTCTGTAATGATATGTGTGTTCAAGGATGTGGACAAAGCACAAACTAGATATTCTCCCAGTGTTGGCTTTACTGATCAATGTAAACCTATTTTAACAAGAGAAATGGGTGAAATAATTTGCTAAATGAAAACAATTGTGAAACTGCTTCTTTTGAGTCAGAGGAATTACACAGAGAGATTCCAGGCCATACTATGCTCTTGGGTGTCCTTGCCAATCAACCGATCCCCCACCTGTAGGAATGCAATTTTGATGCTACAGGTGGTTTCCCCTGCAGACTGCCTCCTACGTAGCCCTTGGAACATTTACCTCCTTCCCAGCTATCAGTGCTGCCTGCTCAGGGTTGTAATTACTATAGAAAGAGGACCACCAAAGTACTTTTTAAAAATCTACTTAAGTCCACTAGAGTTTATTCTGGGGAGATAAAGGAGATAATCATTGAAAATTGCTGTAGGTATTTTTAGATTACGATATAGGAACAAAAAGCCATGCTTATGTCAAATCTGTTTTCTCAAGACAGTTTGTACTAAGAAAGGGAGCAGGGAATGTGGCATGAATTCCCTACAGAACTGCAGGCTGTGGCAGATACATTGGTGGAATGGTTTCATTCATTAGCACACAGAGCTGATGCTGATGGGTTACCGAACATTAAGCACCCAGCTATTTTTAATTATTCCATGTTGAATTGCAGTTGATTTAAGAAAAATTGAAACCAACAGGTTTTTTTCTTTAGCTCGCCATTATAGTCTTTAATGTGAGAACTAGAGAAGGAATAGTCATAAAACAACTTGTCACAAGACCGGAGCTATTGACAATACTATTAAGCAGAGCTTCTCTTATGTTGTAGTCTTTCAAATCAGGCCTTGGAAAACCATGTCTTCAATCTGCTGTTTTGAAAGTTCAAATGTTTTCCACTAGTAGTCTGTGAGACACCAAAGTAGATGATGACATTCCTGGAGTGAGCGAATTGCTTGATCAAAATTAAGGAAAAAATATGGGTAAGTGGTTTTTGTTTACTTAGCACCCTCTTTTCTTGGTTTTCGTGCTCTGAATTACTTCTTCTTCAATAAGTTTAGACAAGGAACCAAACTTCTGTCAGTGTTGGAGGCAGGGGTGTTCCTACGGTATCATGTTGACAAAAAGATATTTGGAGTAATGGTTTGCCAGTCTGTTCTTGAGTGTTACCCCTGGAATTTGTGACAGAGAAACACTAATTTTGTAGCCACCTGTCTTTCTCATCAGTGGCAGAATCCCCAAGCAGAATCTTTGGAAAAAAATCTGAGGAGAATCTGTGGTAGTTATGTGAGTCTTACCTCACAGTTGCTGGGCACCACATAAAATGTGAACAAGTATATCCTCCTCAGTTTAAACTGGCTCTTGTCAAAAGTAGAAAACATTTGAGCATATATTTTTGATTCTTGACACCTCTTTGTGTCTCCTTGCTTTCATTGCTACGTTGGTGGGACATGTTTATAAATAGAATATCTGAAATTTCTCCAGGTACTAGGTTATCAACTTTCATTTATTTGGACAAAGACATAACTGAGCTGACATCTTTTTGTCATTAACATACTCTTTGTTTTATATTGTAGGATAGAGTTCTCCTGAGTTTTCTTTATTCATTTTTAAAATTATTTTTTATTTTTTTTTTATTTTTGATACTTTATTTACATTTCTGATGTTTCCCCTTTTCTGGGTCTCCTCTTTGGAAACCCCATATCCCCTCCCCCTCCCCGCCTCTGTGAGGGAATTCCTCCTCCCACCTACCC
>CM052717.1:1270441-1316355 GCA_028551405.1 Uromys caudimaculatus | reverse complement strand
GAACTTTCCCCCTGTACCCATGTGTTCGAGGCTTTTCCCCACTTTCTCTTCTATTAGATTCAGTGTATCTGGTTTTATGTGGAGGTCCTTGATCCACTTGGACTTGAGCTTTGTACAAGGAGATAGGAATGGATCAATTTGCATTCTTCTACATGTAGACCTGCAGTTGAACCAGCACCATTTGTTGAAAATGCTATCTTTTTTCCACTGAGTGGTTTTAGCTCCTTTGTTGAAAATCAAGTGACCTTAGGTGTGTGGTTTCATTTCTGGGTCTTCAATTCTATTCCATTGATCTACCTGCCTGTCGCTGTACCAATACCATGCAGTTTTTATCACTACTACTCTGTAGTACAGCTTGAGGTCAGGGATGCTGATTCCCCCAGAAGTTCTTTTGTTGTTGAGAATAGCTTTTGCTGTCCTGGGGTTTTTGTTGTTCCAAATGCATTTGAGAACTGCTCTTTCTAAGTCTATGAAGAATTGAGTTGGAATTTTGATGGGGATTGCATTGAATCTGTAGATTGTTTTTGGCAGGATGGCCATTTTTACTATATTAATCCTGCCAATCCATGAGCAGGGGAGAGCTTTCCACCTTCTGAGGTCTTCTTCGGTTTCTTTTTTTTTTTTTCTTTTCTCTGACAAAAAGTTTATTACAGAAAGAAAATAGTTGTAAACAATTTTTCAATATATTAATTCATCTGGGCTGATGTATTTCACACTTAAATGAATTAAGGGATATTGGGAGAGATGGGAAAGCTTACATGTGTGAGGTTGGAGGGGTCATCTCTGTGTTATTTTGATTGATCTAGATATAGACAATGTGGTAGAATGTTAGTCAATCAGGGATCCAGGAAGAACAAAAGAAAAGATAAATTAATGTCAGAACTGGGATGCAGCTTAGTGGTAGAGTATAGCTCTGATTATTCAAGATTTGGGGTTCAATCCTCAGCAAGGAAAATAATAATTACAACAGCAAGAATGAACACAGATCCATTTCATGTGGGGCCATTGCCCTCCATGTATAAAAAGCTTCATCTTCCACTTAGTGAGATTTGTGGCTCCAAGAAGCTGGACTAGCAAGGGAATTTACACACCCCTCTCCCAGCTTCCACACTCTCGCACCCACACACTGCAGGCATCTTGCCTTGATTGATGACATTTCCTAATATAGCAGGAGTAAGATGACTTATTTTGAAAATAGAATTAAAACTTTCCCTTTTTAGGTGCAAGCACTGTTCTGGCACCACTGTCTGGCCTAAGCACATTAGTTCGTGTGGTCAAAACATTAACAGGGTGCTTTGTTAACACAATGTTCAGGTCATGATAAGGCCAAGAAGAACTTTTTTATGATCAGAGTCTTTCCAAAGAGTGCCCCAAGTGGAAGGAACCAAGAGTAAGACCTTTTCCTGTAAACAGAGCCCCAGGATGAGCTAGAGTGGAACTGTCCAGTATGGGTAGAGGTGTTTGAGGTGTTGTATGGACCAAAATAATCCAGCCATAAACAGCAGGAAATGACTGGTTAAGTGCCTGAAGACTCAAGTAAAGAAGGGTCTAAGAGCGACTCACTAATTAGCCTTGCTAGGCAGCTTGGAAGGCTGGGTAGCCCTTAAGGGCGATCCTAGGAAGTGTTAAGCGCCTGTGGACTTTATTGCTGTCCCTCCTGCCAATGGGGCCAGACAGGGAGTTAAAAGGGGGTATTGTCTGCACAGCACTTGTTTTGGGAATTCATTCTTATGAAACCTTCCCTGACCTTAAACCTGGCTTGCTTTCTGACTGTGATACCCCTCAGCCTCTTAAACAAGAATACAAGGTTAGGATGAGAGCTTCAAGGTGCTTTGTCCTTTTCCTACAGGGAGACACTGGAGAGGAAGGGAGAGCTGACACCACTCATCCTGGACAGAGGTGCTTAGCACAGTTTGCTGCTTGAACCGTGTGCTGTTTGACTTAGAATGAAGATGCTGGGATTGTGTTTTGTTATCTGTCAAATGAGGGAATTGGATGAGATGTGATTTTGATATTGAACATCATTAATACTTTATCAGCATCCTAACATCTACTATTTGGCTTTATGGTTACCCTTCAGCTAAGCCTAACAGAAAGCAGGATCGATCAGTGCTTTACCAAGGCGTGCTGTGATACTCAGGGGTCAAGAGTTCTTAAGGACAGCTAATACATCACAGAAACCAGGGCAGAAATCCAGGTCTTTTTAATTTGGGTTCATTCTACACCTCTCAAATTTGGAGGCCAAGAGGGAATACCACGTCTTGTTTCCAGCTCCACATTCCTTAGTAAATTCTGCTGACTGACTGGCTAAATAGAAGCTTAGAAAGGATCATAGGCAACAAAAAGCTTTCCTTCAGACCCAGAGAACAATAATGACAATAATTGAAATTGATGTGTTTATAAAAAGATATATATATAGAAGAATATGATATGTTCTATGATGGTGTGGTGAGGTATGGGGGAAGGGGATGTCTCTGCGGGCCATGCTGGGGCGTCCCTTCTCTCTGAGGGACCAGCCACAGGATGGTATAGTATAGAATAGAGTTTATTCAGGGCATGGGGAGAGGAGTTAAGAGGCAGAGAAAGGCAGAGAGAGGGAGAGAGTAGAGAAGTAGAGGCCAGCCATGACCACATGGAAGGGGGGGGAGAGAATGAGGAGAGTGGGGGAGCAAGAGGACAAGAGGCAAGAGAGAGAGGAGGGGGCAAGCAGCCCCTTTTATAGTGGGCCAGGTCTACCTGGCTGTTGCTAGGTAACTGTGGGGAGGAGCATACCTGACTATTGCCAGGTAACTGTGGGATGGAGTTTAGACAGAATGCTAACAGCAATTTCTGAGCTTTTATACCATTCATTTTTTTTTAAAATTAAAGATTTATTTATTTTCTTTATGTGTATGAATACAGTGTTGCTGTCTTCAGACACACCAGAAAAGAGGATTGGATTTCATTACAGAGGATTGTGACCCATCAGGTGGTTGCTAGGGATTGAACTTAGGACCTCTGGAAGAGCAGTCAGTGCTTTTAACTGCTGAGTCATCTCTCCAACACCCTCTTTCCCCCACCCCGTCCCTGCACCATTAATTTCTAAAGAGGAAGAACTAGAAATTCAGATTGGCAAGGCATGCTACCAAGGAGGTGGGGTGTGGGTAGGGGATGGATGCCACAGGAAGATTTTTGAGTTTGACCTTCCTTCTCCCTTTAGTTTGAGTCTTGGTTTTTCTTTTTCCTATGTTTTACTCCTGATGTTAGAGTGTAGACTCCTTTAGATTAGAGCTTAGACCCCTTTGGCTCTCTGAGATGATGGACAGCTTCTGAGTATGATTGCAGGCCCAACTGGTGCCACAGGAGGGTTCTGTGCATTACCAGGGTGAAGGACCCTGTATCTGGCTTCATGACAGCTGTGAAGTATGTCCCCTCTAAGAAGAGGAACTCAGAAGTCATTAGGCAGAAATAGAACCAAAGCCTGCCTCACAAAGGACTTATCTGTCCATAAGCATGAGGCAAGGACATCAGCCTGTTCAGCAGCAAGCAGAAAGGAATGACAGATGTTTCAGGGGCAATCATGTTTGATAGTTGGACCCATCTCCCTGCTTTCCTGATGCATTTGCTCAAGGGAATGTCCTCTGATACTGTTACAGGGGATGATTTTCTGGAAGATCAAGGTTTGATTTCTACTGCTAGCTTGATAGAATGGGAACTTCTATCAAAGTTTCAGAAGGTAATTCAAGAAATCAGAAGGTAATTCAAGAAAAATTAAAATGATAAATGGTAACATAATTGAAATAACAGATAGGGGTACATAGTTTATATAGAAGAAGATTTCACAGTACTTTAAGTAGAGAAAAATAATAAGAAACTGAGTCCTTATTCATTGTTCAATCTTCAGGCACACTAAGCTCAAAAGAACTTGTGCTGGTAGTCTATGGGGGCATGGAATTAGTATCTACCTACTCATGTTGGTATAAACTTTTGTTTTATTGCCTCCTAAATTCACTTACCTTAATTTAAGTTGCAAAATTATTTAGTTTTAGTGTTGTAAGCTGTAAGTACAATAGTCTTAAACCTGGCTTATATGTTCACCTATTCAAGTAGTCTCACATTTATGTCATGGCTTGTATGTGGACATATTCAAGTAGTATCAAGTGTATGTCATATGCATATTGTGGAGTCTGGAGAGCATCCCATTCTTCATGGCTCATCAAAGTTTGAAGACTATTCCAGCTTAAAAGAATAATTCCATTGTAGCTATTAAAGGTCAGAACTAAGAGACAACACAGCAGGGGAAGAGGGTGGTATTCCAGTGATATTTTCTAGAAATAATTTACCTTATTTCTCTTTTCAAAATGACCTTCAAATGGCTTAGTTCCACATTGTTGTGCTGCTTTGATCATGACTATTTTGTTGTTGTGAAGAGTACAGTTGTGTGACCTCTTTAAATGCGCTTTTTACAGGCAGCAAGTTTATCTTTATCCTCCAGTCTTCTCCAAGAGACAAGTAGGAGCATCTGTGCTCTTTGGTCTCATTGTTAGGAACCCTCTGCCTATTCTTAAATGTAAGAAAGAGTGTGGTGAAAAGCCAGCCTTCCTCTATGTGTCCTACACCCAGGTTCTTCCATATGTTTTTCTAAACTAAAAACTCGTCCTGGTTAATTTTTCTACCTAATGTTCTTTTATTCTGTAGCTTCCTGTTGCCCTGGGTATATTGAATTGATTATTAATTAAACAAGAAGACAAGGCCACAAAGTTAGATTGTAGCTTCAGATGAATTCAACTTCCACCTGAAAGAAATATTTTAATTCTGAGTATTTTGATTATATGAGTTTTAGGGATTTTGACCTTTCCTTGAGATCACAAAGAACTTTGATATCTTACTAACAACACGATGCAGCTTTAATAGGTCAGGGGGAAAGGCCTCCATGTTCATTTCAGTTTGAATGATAAAGTCATCAGGCATAGAATAACCATAATCCATTTCATTTAATTTCATCAAGACAAAGCAGTTGACTCCCTGTTAAGCTATGGAGAGACAGGAGATTTACAGGCAAAACTTCAAAATCACTTGATTAATGTAAAATGATTCAAAAGGTAGGGAATTGAGTTAGAAGGTCACACCAGATAGTGAATTTGGGGTGTATAATATTTTTGTGTTGTTCAGGTAGTACTAAAATATAGTGTTATACACTGATAAATTCCAATGAAAAGCTATTTGGGGAAGGATTGTTCTGCTTACACTGAGCTAGAAATCTCACAGCTCACTCCTGTTAGTTGCAAGACTCTTAGTGTCTGTGTAGGGATTTTTTTCATTATATTCCAGAGATATTTTAATATTTAATCACTTTCCCATTGGTATTTACTCTTGATACAGTTCCAAATTTTGCATTAAGGTCTTTGATTCTGAATGTTCCTCGTGGTCTTTTGTTTTCTTGTTAGAAAAGCACATAAAGTACTGGGTGAAATTAATTAACAATAATGACCTTGAATTTTGACTCAAGACTAAAATAAGAAAGCCATTTAACCATTTATTATAAGACCACTTACCTATTCATGATTAAAATTTTATCTGTAAACACGGACTAGAGTAAAATGTCCTTAAACTGACAAAGCCATGTGTAAGAGATTTCTAGTTCGTGCCCCACCCTTTAATTCAACATTGTACTAATCTAACCAGCATGGGAAAGAGAGAGAAAGAAGCTCACACCAGCTTGGAAAAAAAAGAAGTAAAGCTGTTTTGATTGGCAGAATATTGTGATCACCTATGAGAAAAACCCTGCCTAATTTATAAAAAGAGTGTAAAAACAAATAATTGCATTTAGGCAAACTTGAGCATATCAGATTGACACTGGTTAGAAAAATCAAATATTTATACTTTGATAGTAGTTAGAAAACAGAAACTGAGAAATTTTCTTGTGGTATCCTTAAAAAGTTCAAATACCTAAGAATGAGGCAAATGAAAAATGTGTATGATACTGCACTGAAATCTATAGAACACTGGTAAGAAAAAAGATAATGTTTGTGTAGTAATAGACTCAATACTGTTAGTGCTACCGCCAGGTATTATGCCTGTAATCCTAGCAGTTGAGACACTGAGACAGGAGGATTTCATGAGGTAGATTCCAGGTTAATCTATGTAATGAAGTTCGGGTCAGCTAGATGGTAAATTTATCTTCGTATTCAAATGAATCTAAATCATATGTTTGGAAACTTTTTTTTTTCATGTTTCTTTTTTTTATTTTTATTTTTTATTTTTATTTTTAGATACTTTATTTACATTTCCAATGTTTCCCCCTTTCTAGGTCTCCTCTTTGGAAACCCCCTATCCCCTCCCCCTCCCAGCCTCTATGAGGGTATTCCACCTCCTACCCACCCGCCCACCCACTCCAGTATTCCCACCTTGACATTCCCCTTTACTGGGGCCTCTAACACCCTCAGGCCCAAGGGCCTCTCCTCCTCCTGATGGCCAAATGCTCGGAAACTTTTTACTTTGGATGTGGTGTTCCAAATTGAACTCAGGGCCTTGCACTTGCTAGGGGAGTGTTCTACTCAGAAAATACATATTCATAACCCATCAATAGACTCATAAATGATAAATTTGAAAAATTTTGAAGAAATTGGCAAACTCTAGAATTTGAATTGTAATATGAAGAATTCAACACAGCCAAAAGTAATCTTTAGGAAGAACTAGTGTAAAGCTATTTGGTAACTTATGTTACTAGGTTACAAATAACCAAATTAATTGGATCAATAAAATCGAATAGACTCCAGAAATAACCATACATATAAAGTCAGGCATCCAGATGCTGGGAATTGGCTGGAGAAGTGAAACTCTAATGTAAATAAACTTATCATAATGTTTATTTAATTGCAAATGAACATTAATTTGAAACACATCAGAGTCTTGCATTTAATATTGAACTGTGAAAAGTGTTGAAGAAGACAAAAGGAAGCTGCCTTACAGTGAACACAGATTCTTTAGGGTGAAAAGCTTCGGTTATGGAAATAAAATATCGCAAAAATAAACTTCCTTAGCATGAACAACTTGTTTGCCAAGTCATCTTGAGCAGGGACTAAAAGAACTGACAGATGTTTCTGAGAGTTAAAGAAATAACTCTTAGTGCACATGTCTGAGAAAAGACTCATCCCAAATACAAAGATTCACCAATTGAAAAATACAAATAAGAAATAGACAACAAGTTAAACAAATAGTCCACAGAAGAATATTAAAGAATTAACAAGGGATTCAGCATCATTGGTAATCAGGAAAATATAAGTTTAAAGCACAATGGGGTATCATTTTATATCTACAAGAATTGTTATAATAATAATAATAAAAACCCCTGACTATCCCCAATTGTAGATAAAGCATAGCAGGAATTGTTTCAGTACTCTTGTGAAACTGGTTGAAATTTATGTTTGCATTCAGTTCTGTTAAATGTGACTTAATTTGTGGGGTAAAATTATTTCGGAAATTTTTATTATTTATACATTTACCTAGCAATTATGTATTTAGAAATCATAATGAGTGAAACAAAGTCCATGCCCCCAAGGAGCACAAAGACAGATTTATAAATTGAAGCCCTTCTAATTCGGCCACATTTTCTTGAAGCGTGGATACATATATTAATCTACAACTGATTTCAAAATGACCCCCTCAACTGACTGAATTTAATACCAGTAAGTCTGTATTAAATCAACAGTACGCATTACAGTTGAGGCAACACACTAACTAAATCTAGCTATTGCATCCCAGTCAGCTCGTTTTTCTGTCTTCAGGAAGTTAATATTAAAATATAAATGAATTGAAAGAAGATGAAGGAAAGGGACCAGCAACAGGGGACAGGGAGTTTGGAGAAAGCAGTGAGAGAGAGGTTGTATAAGAAACAAGTGCACCCATGTATGTGTGTATGTCTTAGTGAAGTCCATTACTTTGTGTGCTACCTTTAAAAGAGTGAAAATAGAAAGGCAGCAACTGTCTTTTTCTGTTTATTATTATTATTATTAATTATTATTTACTTATTCACTTTATATCCTGCTCACTGCCCTCCTCCTGGTCATCCCTCTCACAATCCTTCCCATATTCCCCTTCCTCTTCTCCTCTTAGCAGGTGTGGGCCTCCCTGGGTATCCCCCAACTCTGGCACTTCAAGTTTCAACAAAGCTAGGCATATCCTTTCCCACTAAGGGCAGGCAAGGCATCCCAGCTAGAAGAACATAGTCTTATTCTGTTTTAAGAAAAATACTCATTAACCCATAAGAAATTATAGATCCTACGTTCTATGTATGTGTTTCGGGAATTTTTTGTTGTTGTTCATTTTACACGGAAACCAAAAAGCATGTAAGTGTCCATCCAAAGCTTGAAAAGTGAACTGGTGAAGGAATGGACTTTGGGTAAGTCAGATAGACATCAGTACCGATCTCTCATTTACTGGTTAGTTAAGAGCAGGCAATGGTGGCGCAAGCCTTTAATCCCAGCACTTGGGAGAGGCAGGTAGATTTCTGAGTTCGAGGCCAGCCTGGTCTACAGAGTGAGTTCCAGGACAGCCACGTCTTCACAGAGAAACCCTGTCTCGAAAAACCAAAAAAAAAAAAAAAAAAAAAAAAAAAAAAAGCAGGCTCAGTCCTCTCCTTGTGAGGGACTCGACTTCCTTGTAACAGCGATATCAGACTCAAACCAGCAGCGCTGAAGTTGGTAAGAATTTCAGTTTCCAGGACAGTGCTTCATAGACTGCAGATGTTCTTTAAATTGAAACTTTTATTAATTAATAAATTCCTCTTGATCATTATCAACGCATTAGCCAATGAGAACTGAGCACAGGGCACATAAGACTGAGCAAGTTTGTTAACTGCTTGGAGACAAACAGCCTGACAATGGGCAGCTCAGCTATTGAAATATGGAGGGCAAGGTTGAAGGAAAAGCTTTTACTGTTTGATGAAGGTTAAAGGTTGATTGGTTAGAGGAAACTAAGAAGCAGCCACTTTGCAAAGTTTTACCATAATGCCAAATTACCAAAATGTATACTTGTATACATTTTCTTTTTAAAAAAGACATTTAACAGGTTAGAGTTAGATCAGGTTAGCAATTTCCAAAATACTTCACAAAGCCACAGGCAGGAGTCTGGGGAAATGGCCTTAAGAGGAACAGTTAGGACTGGCTTTTGTATTTGCACGCAAAAGGGGGCCTAACTCTATTTATTAGCTCTTTGATGTATTTTTTAAATCATGAAAACAATGGCTTAATTTTTCTAATCATCTATATCTTTATATTGATATAGAGTCATTATGTTGCTAAACAACAACGGTTTACAGAGAACCTCTTGATTTGTGTCATTGTGCAAATACCAGAGTGTATACAAACCAAACCAAATTAATGATGGTGTGACTACATGATATAGCTTATGGGAATACTGTCCTGTGGTGCCCATCACTGGCTGAAATGCTGTGTGATACACAGCTGTACATTTCTATATCTCTCTGTATCCTTATCCCAAGGAGAGGATCTCAATCTCAATTGGAAACAGGTGTGTTAACAAGGATTTGAACTGAGTCAAGAGATTCCATAATGTGGGAAGAGTGAAGAGGAAATGTAGGTGTCCCTAAGAAACAATGAGGGGAACAAGACTCTGGGATATTTGTGTGAATTGTTTATGGGATTTATTCCCTCAATCACTGGACAATCATCATGAAAGATACTTTGATGGACAATGAACCCACAAAATTGCTCAAGACTTTGAAGGAGTTGGTAATATACTGAGGAGACCAATTCTCACACAATACTGAGATAAATAGTGCAATGGAAAAATCAGAGCCCATGGTGTACTTGTACTTTAGTAAGCTTGGGTGGTAAAGGGAAGTACAGTAATCCCTGAAGGAAGTGAGAGTCCCTTGGTGCAGAAAGGGCCAGCCATTTCAGGGAGAAAGGACAGGATATTAAAGTAGTAAATGTGTAGGATAGTATGTGTGAGAAGCCACATCTCTCTGGACTCACAAACCACATGGTCATGCATCTGGCTTATTTCGAGTTATGCTTAAAGGCACTGTGTGTGTGTGTGTGTGTGTGTGTGTGTGTGTGTGTGTGTGTGTGTGTGTGTGTGTGATTTTATAACAAGGAAAAATTGAAGAAATAGCCATGGAAAATGTCCCTCTGTCAATAATTCTCATTCAAAGGGCTTGACAAACATCAAATAGGCAATGGAGTTTCTTAAGAAAAATGTGCCTAATTTTGAATGCAATTTGAAAGTCATTGGAACAATGAATAGCGTCAAAGCTCTTTATTATGAGGATTGCCAGGAAAAGAAGGGATCAGAACTCCTGGGTGTTGACTTTTAAGAGGCTTTAGTTAGGCTTAAATGCAAAATTACTGTGTTATAACCTTGATTAGATAGATTTGCCACTACAATTGGTTTCATGAGCAATGTTTGTATTTTCTTTATTTTCTTAGGTGCACGATTTTGAATAGTCTAAATTGTGAAGAAGATTGAGGGTGGTGTCACTCCATGATCTGTGCCAACTTGATAAGCAAAATATCATACTAAGCAGCTTTTAGAAAGTAAAAAAATAAGCTTTTATATTTCTCTATTAACTACTTTTTGTTGCTATGATAAAAACATCATGACTGCAAGTGACATATCTAATAGTTTATTTTGGTGTAAAGTTTCAGAAGTATTCAGAATGGCTGGAGAGGCAAGGCAGAAGGAAGCTGTGTGGTTATATCTTCCACAGCAAACACAAAACAGTGAGGGTACTAGAAGTTTGGAGAGGTGACAAACTCAAATCCCTCCTCCAGTGATGTACTTCTCCATCAAGGCTCCACCTTTAAAGGTTATATAGTCTCCCCAAATAGCACTGCCAACTGGAAACCAAGTGTTTAAACACATGAGGACATTTCTCATTCAAATACCCACAGTTTCCCAACCAATTTTATAAAAAAGTAGTAAACTAGTTTCTTATCTCACTGAGAGCAAGGGAAAAGGAGACATCATATAACTGTATCTATCATATTCTGGCTGTTCTAGTTCTTTTTATTCTAGGTTTATTCAAATGGGGGAATATACAGGTTTGGTGAACATCAAAAGCCTATTGCTAGGGAGGTCACAGGCCTTAGTAGGAAGCCAACTTTTGTTGGATTGCTAATGTACACATGGACAAACTAACTGTGCAATCTTCCCATTACAGCCACAGGACAGCTCTGCAGAAAAGCTTTTGGCAGTGAGTGACTGTTTGTTCAGAGTCATAACTCATAATGTAGAGAATATGTAACAGTCAAGTGCTCAGCCCCAAAGAAGACATCTATATCCTTGTCTCTGAGGCTGAGGGAATATCATGGAATAAGGGGTAGAAAGAACAGGATGGATGTTACCAAACCTTTTTATCTGGATGTGATATGACCACAGCAATCATAAACACATGACATAGCTGCTGTGAGTTCCTGTACAAGACCTGCATAAAACCAGCCAGTCAATAATCCATCATATATCTGGAGTGATGGGGTTCATGATATTCCCTTGCTGCTTGGATAAACAGTTAATGATACCAGGGGAGGGAGTGCCTCCCCCTCCCAGTGATATAGTAATTATGGCAAGCAACAACAATCAAACCCATTGGTTCTCCCTCTCCCTTATACTCCACCCCCAAAGAAAGGTAAAAAGAAAGTAAGAGAGGAACTATTTGGGAAGAATAATATTCCTGTCAGCAGGAATATTAGGAGATAGGAGAGTGTAAAATTATCACAATACATTGTATAATTGTATTAAACTGTCAAGAATAATGTACCTACCTACTTACTTGTCTATCCATGTTTCAATCAATCTATCTATCTATCCATCTATCATCTGCCTGCTTATTCTATTATCTATCTACCATTTATCTATCATATATCAATCTATCTATCTATGTATCTATGTATCTATCTATCATCTATCTATCTATCATCTATTTATAGTATATGCTTAAAAAGTTTTCTCATGCTTCCTGCTTCCTCTTCCAATTCTACACATTTCTACCCCCTCTCAAATTCATGACCTCTTATTTAATTATAATGGTTATGTATATAAGTGTATATATGTATATACAATATGTATGTCCCAGATAATACCCCCTGTTCAAATCCCAGTACCCATGTGGCAGCTCACAACTTTCTCTTATTCCAGGGGATCTACTCTTAAATAGACATAATGTGGTCAAAGCACCAATATACATAAAAATAAATTATTTAAAAACATAGCTGGGTGGTGGTGGTGTACACCTTTATTCTCAGCACTTGGGAGGCACACACACACACACACACCCCGCATTTAAACAAATGCATTTTAAATGTAGATGATCCTTGCCACTCCTGCAGCTGCTTGACGGTCCTTCCTCTGATCTACTCAGACAACTGTTTGTCTCTACTTGGTTGAAATGATCTTGTCTTATAGTGTGTTGTTCTGGATTAATTCCGTAGGATCATTACTGAAATTTGAGATTTCAGGTTTCAGCAGAGATGCATTCTTCTCTCTGCCTTGTGACCCAGAGGCTGAACATATTTTAAACTTAGATTTTAAGTTAATCCTATAGTAGGGATGTCTTCTCATATTGTTGAACATCCCTGACCATTACAATGGTTACATTATATTCACATTGTAGAAAGTTGTTGGTATAATTTCTGATTGACAGGTGGTCAAAATCCAGAAAGATTTTTTTACATTTCTCAGAT
Source organism: Uromys caudimaculatus (assembly GCA_028551405.1). Taxonomy (NCBI): domain Eukaryota; kingdom Metazoa; phylum Chordata; class Mammalia; order Rodentia; family Muridae; genus Uromys; species Uromys caudimaculatus. Next base: position 1,303,672 of record CM052717.1, on the reverse strand, counting down.
ATCCTTATCATTTATTTTCACTACATTAAACAAAAAGGAATGTTCCTTTTTCTGTTTTTCCACAGAATTCAGCTTTGTTTTTTTAATCACTAACGTGATCATTCAAGAGAAAGGAAGGAATGGAACACAAATTACAATATGTATGGTTTCCTCTTGTAGCTGCTGTCCTTTGAGGATACAGTCTACTGACTTTACATGGATGAAGGTTTCAAAGAACCCTAGTAGTTGCCCTCAGCTCTCCTAAAGTGAAAACTAGCAATATCAGGAGGCAATGACAGACCAAAGAAAAACATGAGCACAAAGGGCATATGCCGATGAACAAAAGAACCTCTGAGAACAAGAAGACCTTTTCTCATCCAGGTGAGAAGAAATAATGAACCCAGCTTATCAGCCAACTTGATCTGGACTGGAGAGAATGAACCCAGTCTTTCAATCAGCTTAGTAAGGCAGGATGAACGTGGTGGGAACATTTTAGACATAGTTTGCATTCTACCCCTAACCTTTCCCGACAGTCACTGCCCTTCTGCCAATCACTGCCACCTCTTTGCTCAGAAGCCTGATGGGTGATAAGTAGGGAAATATTCTAGATGCACTGAAGAGTCAAAAACTAAAAACTAAGACCGAAAACTGAAACCCAAACCAAAAACAAACAATCAAAAAACAAAAACAGAAACAAACAAAAAGAGGCTGGCATGTACTGCCGCCATGGAGTTTCTGTTGGTAGGAATTACGGCTCATAAAAGGAGGAAACCATTGTGGGAAAAGACAGCGAAAACTGCTCTCTATCAAAGTAGTTAGTCTGTCCATTCTTGCAGAAACTGGATATAAGGGTGTTCCCGTCCCCTTTTCTGAGAACTTATAAACTGATTTTCACAAAAGCTGAAAATTTAGGTTTTATTTTGTTTTTTTCCTTCAGTTCTACAACTTGTTATCAGCTGGATCTCCTAATGACTTTCCACCTGAACCTGATCCTAATTCCAGAAACACAAAGCCTGGATTCTTTGTGTTCATTACTTCTATTCTATCTTTCCATGAGCTAAGACTATAAATCCCACAGTGAAACAGGCATAAACACAAACTAGATGTGATTAGACCACACTGTTTAGCTAATCTCAGTTTACAAAAATCTCTTCTCTCCGGCTGAAAGGCTGCCACAGAAATTCAGCAAAAGCATCTTGCAAGGGAGACATGAGAACTCTGCACTAAGGCTAGAGAGAGAGCTGAAATAACTTCTCGCTTCCCGAGAGGACTTCCCAGCAACCCTAGGGATATTTTCCAGAGCACAGCATTTCTGGTTAATGCTATAAATTATCATCATGATGGAGAAAAGAACATGACTATATTTTTGTTCAAAATTTAAATAATACAATTTCCAAGAAATGTGATAAGCATAGTTAAAACTAGCTATTCAGTTCACTTTAAAAAAAAAATTACTGTTGTGTGTGAGTGCAGGTGGAGAGAGAGGGTAACCCTGTGGAGTTAGCTTTCCATTTCCTTCTTGATGTAAGTTTTAGGGCCAGAACTCATGTCATCAGGCCTGCGTGGCAAATATTTTCTCCCATTTGGCCATCTCACTACTCTCCAAATTCCTTCCAACTCCCATGTTTAGATCCTTTGTGTTTGGGGATCCCATGCGAACAGTGCTGGTATGAATATAGCCAAAGTTTTCAGTTCTGGGAGGAGGAGTCAATGACAATTTTCTCTAGCATGGCCACATAACTGAACATACATTAAACAGAAAAATGTCTGAGCAGAGGTTCTCTAACAGCTGTGGGCACCTAGCCAACAAAGGGCTTGAGGAATGAACACCCGATGTCATGAACACTGACTTTATCAGACAATCATGTGTGTGTACATAGAACCACTTGTGTCCATATATGTGAACAAATATTCCATTTTAGCTTTGAATGTAGATTAAATGTGCTCTAGAATTTCTTCTCCCCAGCATTCCTCAGGTTTGGCTCTACATGCTACTCTTTGAATGTCCAAAAGAGTCTGTTTACTTTGGTCAGAGAGAGATGCCCATCACATGACCCATTCCCTAAAGTTGTAATAATTTGAGGATGCTTCAGAGTTCATACAACCGGGGGTCCTGATGTCAGTTTCAAAGTAGTAGTCTTATTAAAAAAGAGAACTTAGATGAAGAAATAATGAAAACATATTTCAGTTTAAACAGTCTTGGGTACGGATGTACATTATGGGCAGCTACTTGGCTGCAAACCAAAGAGAAACTGAAATCAACACACGGTGGCATTGCTCTTGGCAGTGGTAGAAGGGGTATGTGCATAGCAACTAAAGGTAGGAAAGATATATTGGATACTAGGCTATAATTTCTAGAACATTCTGTATTCTTAGTTACCTAACACTCATCCAGAGTCTAGTAATGTTGTTATAAAATACAAAGTTAAAAAATAAAATACATCATTTTATAATCTCTAGGGTTTATACCTTACTGTGAGTTCACGGGTAGGCAACACAAAGAGATGAAATACTAGTCTTTAATGTTTGTACCTCCTTTCTAGTCTGGCACATATTTATAAAGGCAGAGCCATTATTGTGTGTTCTGGTTCTTTTGAGTGGGTAGTTTTCTTTATTGAGGCACTGGCTTACAGATAATGACATGAACTTGTATTCTTGAAGCACTTAGGGTGGGGAATGTTTACACCAAGACTGTGGAGATCTGACTGCTCACATGGTTTTAAATGCAACGAAGTAATAATTCAAAATGAACTGCCTGCCAATGTCATGTTCCATAAGAAATTTTGGCATCCTTAGCAAGTGATGTGTTTATTGATTCAATCTCCTTGGAAACTTACTTGGTCCATGGACAAGTGCTTCTTTATATTTGGCATGGCTCTGGAAAGGTTCATCATAAGTGTTTTGAAAACTGGCCATTGATCTTACATATGATGGTTAAATTTTCCACCTACTAATAAAAATTGATTCATATTTTATTCTAAATAGCTGTTTGGAAAGTTCCTTAGATAAACTAGGGGATGAAAGTTGGATGCTAATTTTTGAGAAAAGACTAAATTAGGAGGGAGATATGTTGAGAGGGTATGGGAGGAGTTGAAGGTGAGAAAGCAGAGGTGGTAGTTATAAGCAAAATATATTGTACATACCCAATAAATTCTCAAACAATGCATAAAACAATATATTGGAAAAGCAAATGGGCTGTTACAAGGAACGCAATCTTCCTATTCTATGTCCTACCTTCTGTCTGTTCCATCCTCCTACATATCTCTTGGGGGAACACTGTCTTTCAAGAGTGACAGCATTTCCACAGATGTCTGTCCTCTGAGTTAGTCCTCTTTCATTTACACACTGGTCTCAGGAAATCACAGAAGCCTGCTGTCCTTCATTTGGGAAAATGATGCTTCATGGAACCACCTCTATTTCTCCATTGCTTTCCTTCCTCAGGCATGTGATCTTAAGAATTTCTTTGGTCCTTCACAATAGTTTATAACTTAAACCTTTTCTTTTTATTCCCTCCTTTCCCTCTGTCCTTCTGTATGTTTTCAATTTGCATTCACTTTCTTTCTGTTCTCCTCCTCCTCCTCCTCCTCCTCCTCCTCCTCCTCCTCCTCCTCCTCCTCCTCCTCCTCTTCTTCTTCCTCTTTTTCTTCCTCCTTAGTTTCCTTTAGTGTTAGAGCCTGAACCCAGGGCTCTGCACTTAATAGATTATGTTCTACCACTGAGCTAAATTCTGAACCACTGTTGTAACCTCTCCTAACTTTTGTTTGCCTCCCTGTTGCCTTCTCTGTCCTTTGCCTCATTTTCTCTTGTATTAGGATCACGTGAGTTACTGCTTCTTTTGTTATTGTTGTCCCTTGCAGTTATAATTGAATTTAGAACACTTTTGTATTCTACTCTGAACTGAATAGAGTGCACCTTGGGTGACGTATTGCCTGTCCTATGGAACCTCATCCTACTTCACTTAAATTATTATGATACTCCTAGCCCTCCGCCTTTCCATTTTATTCCTTGCAGAAGAAATCTAACTTATTTATGCTTTTCTTGTATTCTCTAGAGTCCATTCCTGAGAAGATTCTTGGAAGTGCTTGTTGAATGTCAGAAAATGCGCCATTGCTTAAGCATTTTGCTAGTCACAGAAAGAGATTAACTTAAATTCATAGATTGTCCTAGTCAGTAACACAGTTTGTAGCAATAGAGTACGTAACCAAAAAAGCCTGTTTATTTATAGCAAAACTTCGATTAATAAAAAAAATCCAAGGACAAGGTTATATTGAAGTCCTTTTTTCATTTTTAATTGGTTATTTTATTTATTTACATTTCAAATGTTATCACTCTTCCCAGTTTCCCCTCCACAAGCCCCTTATCCCCTCCTCCCTCCCTTGCCTCTGTGAGGGTGCTCCCCCATTCGTCTACCCCCTCCTGCCTCAGTGGCCTAGCATTCCCCTATCCTGGGTCATCAGGCCTCCACTGGACAAAGGGGTTCCCCTCCCAGTGATGCCAGATAAGGCCATCCTCTGCTACATATCCAGCTGGAGCCATGGATACCCACTGTGTACTCTTTGGTTGGTGGTTTAGTCCCTGGGAGCTTTGGGGGGTCTGGTTGGTTGATATTGTTGTTCTTCCTATGAGGTTGCAAACTCCTACAGCTCCTATAGTCCTTGCCCTAACTTCCCCATTGGGGTCTCTGCACTAAGTCCAATGTTTGGCTGTGTACATCTGCATCTGTACTGGTCAGGATCTGGCAGAGCCTCTAAGAAGACAGCTGTATCAGGCTCCTGTCAGCAAGCACATCTTGGCATCCACAATAGTGTCTGGGTTTGGTGTTTGCATGTGGGATGGATCCCCAGGTGGGGAAGTCTCTGGATGGCCTTTCCTTCAGTTTCTGTTCCACTTCTTATCCCTGTATTTCCTTTAGACAGTACCAATTCTGAGTTAAAATTTTGGAGATGAGTAGGTGGCCCCATTCCTCAATGGGGGGGGGGGTGTCATATCTAACCTCTGGATATGGTCTCGACAGGTTCTCCCTCTCCTTTGTGGGGTATTTCAGCTGATGTCATCCCTGGGGGGTCCTGGGAGGCTCTTGCTTTCCTGGAATCTGGGACTTTCTAGTTGCTACCCCCAGTTCCCATCCCCTATTGCTACACACCTCTGTTCAATTTCCTGACCCTCTGTACATCTCCCCCATCTCCTCCCACACCTGATTTTTCCACTCTTTTTCCCCTCCTCCTCTTCTCTTCCTCCCAAATCCCTCCCACCCTCTACTTCCATTGATTATTTTGTTCCCCCTTCTAAGTAGAACTGAAGCATCCACTCTTTGGCCTTCCTTCCTCTTGAACTTCATGTGAGCTATGAGTTGTATCGTGGATATTCCACGCTCTTTGTCTAATATCCTCTTATCAGTGAGTACATACCATGTGTGTTCTTTTGTGACTGAGTTACCTCACTCAGGATATTTTCTAGATCCATCCATTTGCCTGTGAATTTCATGAAGTAATTGTTTTTAATAGCTGATTAATATTCCATTGTTTACATTTATATGTACCACATTTCTTGTATCCATTCCTCTGTTAAGGAACATCTGAGATGTTTCTAGCTTCTGGTTATTATAAATATGGCTGCTATGAACATAGTGGAGCATGTGTCCTTATTACATGTTGGAGTATCTTCTGCGTATATGCCTGGGAGTGGTATAGCTGTGTCCTCAGGTAGTACTATGTTCAATTTTCTAAGGAACCCGAAGATTGATTTTCAGAGTGGTTATATCAGCTTGCAATCCCATCAGCAATGGAGGAGTGTTCCTCATTCTCCACATCCTCACCAGCATCTGCTGTCACCTGAATTTTTTATCTTAGCCATTCTGACTGGTGTGATGTGGAATCTCAGGGTTGTTTTGATTTGCATTTCCCTGATGACTAAGGATGAGGAACATTTTTTTTAGGTGCTTCTCAGTCATTCGAGTTTCCCCAGTTGAGAATTATCTGTTCAGCTCTGTTCCCCATTTTTAAAATGGGTTATTTGGTTCTCTGGAGTCTAACTTTTTTTGTATATAATGGATATTAGTCCTCTATCGGATGTAGGATTGGTAAAGATCTTTTCCCAATCTATTGGCTGCCGTTTTGTCCTATTGACAGTGTCCTTTGCCTTATAGAAACTGCAATTTTATGAGGTTCCATTTGTGGATTCTCAATCTTAGAGCATATAAGCAATTGGTGTTCTGTTTAGGAAATTTTCCTCTGTGGCCATTAGTTCGAGGCTTTTTCCCACTTTCTCTTCTGCTAGATCCAGGGTATCTTGTTTTATGTGGAGGTCCTTGATCCACTTGGACTTGAGCTTTGTACAGGGAGATAAGAATGGATCAATTTGCATTCTTCTAGATGTTGACCACCAGTTGAACCAGCACTATTTATTGAAAATGCTGTCTTTTTCCCACTGGATGATTTTAGCTTCTTGGTCAAAGATCAAGTGACCATAGGTTTATGGGTTCATTTCTGGGTCTTTCCATTCATCTACCTGCCTGTCCCTGTACCAATAACATACACTTTTAAAATCACGATTGCTCTGTAATACAACTTGAGGTCAGTGATGGTGATTCCCCCAAAAGTTCTTTTATTGTTGAAAATAGTTTTCACTATCCTGGTTTTTTTTTTTTTTTTTTGTTTGTTTGTTTTTTAGTTTTTTGTTTTTTTTTATTTCAAATGAATTTGCAAATTGCTCTTTCTAACTCTATGAAGAATTGTGTTGGAATTTTAATGGGGATTGCACTGAATCTGTAGATTGCTTTCAGCAAGATGGCTGTTTTTACAATATTAATCCTGCCAATCCATGATCATGGGAGATCTTTCTATCTTCTGAGGTCTTCTTCAATTTCTTTCTTCAGAGACTCGAAGTTCTTGTTATATAGATCTTTCACTTATTTGGTTAGTGTCACACCAAGATATTTTATACTATTTGTGACTATTGTGAAGGGTGTTGTTTCCCTAATTTCTTTCTCAGTCTGTTTATCCTTTGAGTACTAGAAGGGTACTGATTTGTTTGAGATAATTTTATATCCAGCCATTTTGCTGAAGTTGTTTATCAGATTTAAGAGTTCTCTGGTGGTATTTTTGGGGTCACTTAAGTATACTATCATGTCATCTGCAAATAGTGATATTTTGACTTCTTCCTTTCTAATTTTGATCCCTTTGACCTCCTTTTGTTGTCTAATTGTTCTAGCTAGAGCTTCAATACTATGTTGAATAGATAGGGAGAGAATGGGCAGCTTTGTCTGGTCCCTGACTTTAGTCCCATTTAGTTTGATGTTGGTTACTGGTTTGCTGTATATTGCTTTTACTATGTTTTGGTATGGGCCTTGAATTCCTGATCTTTCCAAGACTTTTAACATGAAGGGATGTTGAATTTTGTCAAATGCTTTTTCAGCATCTAATGAAATGATCATAAGGGTTTTTTCTTTGAGTTTGTTTATGTAGTGGATTTCATTGATGGTTTTCTGTATATTGAACCATCCCTGCATCCCTGGGATGAAGCCTACTTGATCATGGTGAATGATCGTTTTGATGTGTTCTTGGATTCAGTATGCGAGAACTTTATTGAGTATTTTTGCATCAATATTCATAAGGGAAATTGGTTTTAAGTTCTCTTTCTTTTTTGGGTCTTTGTGTGGTTTTGGTATCAGAGTAACTGTGGCTTCATATGACGAATTGAGTAGTGTTCCTTCTGTTTCTATTTTGTGGAATAGTTTGAAGAGTATTGGTATTAGGTCTTCTTTGAAGGTCTAATACAATTCTGCACTAAACCCATCTGGTCCTGGGCTTTTTTTTTTTTTTTTTTTTTTTTTTTGGTTGGGAGACTTTTAATGACTGCTGCTATTTCTTTAGGGGTTATGGGACTGTTTAGATGGCTTATCTGATCCTGATTGATCTTTGGTACCTGGAATCTGTCTAGAAAATTGTCCTTTTTATCCAGATTTTCCAGTTTTGTTGAATATAGGCTTTTGTAGTAGTATCTGATGATTTTTTGAATTTCCTCAGTTTCTGTTATTGTATGTCCTTTCTCATTTATGATTTTGTTAATTTGCATACTGTGTTTGTTCCCTCTGGTTAGTCTGGCTAAGGGTTTATCTAGTTGATTTCCTAAAAACAAAAACAAAAACAAAAAACAAACCAGCTCTTGGTTTTGTTGATACTTTGTATAGTTCTTTTTGTTTCTGTTTGGTTAATTTCAGTCCTGCGTTTGATTATTTCCTGCCATCTACTCCTCGTGGGTATACTTGCTTCTTTTTCTTCTAGAGCTTTCAGGTGTGCTGTTAAGCTGCTTGTGTGTGCTCTCTCCAGTTTCCTTTTGGAGGCACTCAGAGCTATGTATTTTCCTCTTAGCACTGCTTTCATTGTGTCCTATAAGTTTGGGTATGTTTTGCCTTCATTTTCATTAAACTCTAAATAGTCTTTCTTTCTTTATTTCTTCCTTGACCAAGTTATCATTGAGTAGAGCATTGTTCAGCTTCCATGTATATGTGGGCTTTTCTTTTGTGTTTGTTGTTATTGAAGACCAGCCCTAGTCCTTGGTAATCTGATAGGATGCATGGATTATTTCAATCTTCTTGTATCTGTTGATCCCTGTTTTGTGACCGATTATATGGTCAGTAATGGAGAAGATACCATGAGGTGCTGAGAAGAAGGTATATCCTTTTGATTTAGGATGAAATGTTCTATAGATATCTGTTAAATCCATTTGGTCCATAACTTCTGCTAGTTTCACTATGTCTTTGTTTAGTTTCTGTTTCCATGATCTGCCCATTGATGAAAGTGGGATGTTGAAGTCTTCCACTATTATTTCATGAGGTGCAACGTGTGCTTTGAGCTTTAGTAAAGTTTCTTTTATGAATGTGGGTGCCCTTGTATTTGGAGCATAGATGTTGAGAATTGAGAGTCCATCTTGGTAGATTTTTCCTTTGATGAATATGAAGTGTCCTTCCTTCTCTTTTTTGATAACTTTTGGTTGAAAGTTGATTTTATTAGATATTAGAATGACTACTCCAGCTTGTTTCTTGGGACCATTTGCTTGGAAAATTGTTTTCTAGACTTTTACTCTGAGGTAATTTCTGTCTGTGTCACTGAGGTTCCTTTCCTGTGTGCATCAAAATGCTGGGTCCTGTTTACATATCCTGTCTGTTTGTATATTTCTTTCTTTTTTCTTTCTTTTTCTTTTTCTTTTATTTTTCTTTCTTTCTTTCTTTTTTTTTTTTTTGAGACAGGGTTTCTCTGTATAGACTTGGCTGTCCTGGAACTCACTCTTTAGACCGGCCTGGCCTTGAACTCAGAAATCTGCCTGCCTCTGCCTCCCGAGTGCTGGGATTAAAGGCGTGCGCCACCACTGCCCAGCTGTATATTTCTTTTTAATGACGAATTGAATCTATTGATGTTAAGAGATATTAAGGAATAGTGATTATTGCTTCCTGTTGTTTTTGTTGTTAGAGGTGGAATTATGTTTGTGTGACTATCTTCTTTTGGGTTTGTTGAAAGAAGATTACTTTCTTGTTTTTTCTAGGGTGTAGTTTCCCTCCTTGTGTTGTAGTTTTCCTTCTATTATCCTTTGTAGGCCTAGATTTGTGGAAAGATATTGCATAAATTTGGTTTTGTCATGGAATATCTTGGTTTCATCATCTATGGTAATTGAAAGTTTTGCTGGGTATAGTAGCCTGGGCTGGCACTTGTGTTCTCTTAGGGTCTGTATGACATCTGCCCAAGATCATCTAGCTTTCATAGACTCTGGTAAGATGTCTGGTGTAATTCTGATAAGTTTGCCTTTATATGTTATTTGCCCTTTTCCCCCTTATTGCTTTTAATATTCTTTTTTTGTTTTGTGCATTTGGTATTTTTGACTATTATGTGACAGGAAGAATTTCTTTTATGGTCCAATCTATTTGCAGTTCTTTAGGCTTCTTGTATGTTTATGCACAGCTCTTTATTTAGGTTAGGGAAGTTTTCTTTTGTAATTTTTTTGAAGATATTTACTGGCTCTTTAAGTTGGGAATCTTAGCTGTCTTCTATGCCTATTATCCTTAGATTTGGTCTTCACATTGTGTACTGGATTTCCTGGATGTTTTGGGTTAGGAACTTTTTGTATTTTGCATTTTTGACTGTTGTATCAATGTTTTCTATGGTATCTTCTGCACCTGAGACTCTCTCTTCTATCTCTTCGTATTCCGTTGGTGATGCTTGCATCTATGACTCCTGATCTCTTTCCTAGGTTTTCTATCTTCAGGGTTTTCTCCTTTTGTGATTTCTTTATTGTTTCTATTTCCATTTTTAGATCCCGGATGGTTTTGTTCAATTCCTTCACCTGTTTGGTTTTGTTTTCCTGTAATTCTTTAAGGGATTTTTGTGTTTCCTCTTTAAGGGCTTCTACTTGTTTACCTGTGTTCTTTTGTATTTCTTTAAGGGACTTATTTATGTCCTTCTTAAAGTCCTCTATTATCCTCATGAGATGTGATTTTTAAATCAGAGTCTTGCTTTTCAGGTGTGTCTCGGTATCTAGGGCTTGAGTTCTGATGATGCCAAGTAGCCTTGTTTTCTGTTGCTTATGTTCTTGCCCTTGCCTCTTGCCATCTGGTTATCACTGGTGTTAGCTGGTCTTGCTGTCTCCGAGTATGGCTTGTCCTTCCTGCAAGCCTGTGTGTCAGTACTCCTAGGAGAGAATTTCTCTCTGGGAGGAACAAGGATATGTAGATCTGTGATACAGGGTCAGTTCTGGGGTGCAGACAGAAACTGGAAGTATCCTGTCAGGCTGCTCCTTGGTTCCTGTGTCCTGATGGCTCTGGGCCAGTCCCTCTTGGGCCAGGAATTTGATCAGAAGTGGTGGTCTCACCTGTGCTCTTAGGTATGTCAGCACTCTTGAGAGACCAGCTCTCTCTTGGAGGGATTTGGTTTGGAAAGTTGTGGCACAGGGTCAGTTCTGGGCACAGATGGAAACCGGAAGCTATTGAAGTCCTTTTTGATTTTCTGTTGCCACTATAAACATATTCTCTTCCTGATTTAGGTTAATTTACTCATATTTGGAGTAAACATTACTTGCAAAGAGTATTCAGACCACTATGGGACAGAATCATACTTTCTTTTTTATTGAAAAATAATTTTTTAAAAGAGCATACTCAGGTCACAGTGTCTTTCCCTTTTCTCCTCCCAGATCCTCCCCATCTCTCAACTTAGCCAACTCCATACCTTCTTTATTTTTTCTAGAAAACAAACATATCAATAAAACAAACAAATCAGAATAAAACAAAGGAAACAGAGAAAAGTAAGAGAAAAGAAACAAAATAAAATAAACCACCAACAAACCAAGAAGCCTGAGAATCTATACCATTGCTGCCAACCCCCTCCCCCCCAAAAAACAATATGGAAACTATAATTGATAAAAAGTGAGGTTAAAAAATGCCCAAAGAAAGCATCATGAGACAAAACATCTGCAAAAATACCATTGAGTTCATTTTGTGTTGGCTATCTACTGCTGGGCATGGAGCCTCTCTTAAGTGTGGTTTGCATACTCAGTGAGACTCCATTGGAGATAGTAGTTAATTTGAGATGGCTTCTGGCTTAGGGATTGGAGCTTGTGTTCACATCCCCTCTCAATTCTTGGACCCTATCTAGCTTAGATCTGTGCAGGCCCTGTGCATGCTGCCACAGTTTCTGTGGTTTCATATGTGCCTCAGTCCTGTTGTGTCTGGAATGTATTGTTTCCTTGGTGTCCTCCACTCCCACTGGCACTTAAAATCTTCATACCACACTGCTACCTCTTCCACATAGCTCTCTGAGCCCCAAGGGGAGAGATTTGATGGAGACATGCCATTTAGGATCAATTGTTCCAAGATTTCTCACTCTGTGCACATTGTCTAGCTGTAGGTTTCTGTATTAGTTCACATCTTCTGATCCTCTGATGTTGGCTTAGGGAGACACTGGTCTAGCAAAATTTCATGAGCATCCGTCTAATTTCCATGTTCCTTCAGCAGAACAATATTATTTGGTTTTCACTTAGGTTCATGGCCTATCTAGTCTCAGGTTCTTTATCATTCAAGCAGTGTCAGATAGGCTTGCATTCCATTTCATGGAGTATGCCTTAAATCCAATTAGAGAGTGGTTGGTTAATTCCACAACTTTTGTGCCAGTATTGTATCCGCATATCACACAGACATGTCACTGTCATAGACTGAAGGGTTGTAATTTGATAAATGTAATGCACCCCATAAACAAGTAGAAAAACAAAAAAATTCACACGATCATCTCATTAGATGCAGAAAGGCCTTAGACAAAATACAACATTTTGACTGCCTATCTACATTTATTTCTACTTTTCCTCTATAACTAAGAGGGTAAAATTTTAGCTTGCAGCAAATATACATTTTTTTTTTCAGAAACCAAGCCAAAAGTAATAGAAAAGGAGTCATTGAATATAGACTATTGTTTAATTGCTAAATGTTAGCATGTTGCCTGGTTTCCTTAGTGTGTGTTGATTCCTTTAATTCAGTGTCAACATGTAGGCCACAGATCCCTTTTATGTAAAAAAAAACTTAAAAGAAGCAGAAGTATATAGTGTTTTTTATTTTAAACATACACTGGCCAACATACACAAAGTTGTGGGATTTGGACAAAAACAGCAATAGTCAATGTGATTTATGTTTCAATGAGATTTTTGTGGAGTCTTCATTATCGTTGAGTTAAGTTTGTTTACTGTGAATTTAAACTCTTCACTGTCTGATGATAAAATTGTTCTTTTGTGGGATCCTTTTCCCCTTTGTGGAGAGTAAGGAGCGTGTGTTGGGATGTAGTTAATAGCATGCATCAAAGAGTCACATCAGTAGTTTCACAGGGAATGCTGCCTGCTCTTTAGCAAGAATATGTTTTTTTTCTGAGAAAGGAAATTGAGAAGTGATCCTAGGCATGACTGAGTCATCGTGGCAGACACCCCCTGAGTACATGTATGACCAGTCTTACTTTCTGTACTGCACACTGTGAATGTACTGGGCCCAAAGCTAAGAAGAGCCCAAGTTTAGTTTCATGAGTTGCTTCTTTGCTGGCACTGTTTTGACTTTCTTTGTGATTTTTCAAAGATAGGCTCCACATTTCCATGCTGCAGTGAGCCTTGAGAGTGACCTGTCTTGTACTGCACAGGACTTACTCTACAGATATCTTTCAAGGCTTGGAAAAGTTTGAACTTTTTCTAACATGCAGGGTGTTTTATGTTGAATGTAGAAAGTATTTTACAATGATAAGCAGAGAGAGTATATCAGTATCTTCTTGTGATAAAATTATAGACAAAAGCAAATTAAAGAAAGAAAAGTTTATTTGCACTCACAGTTTGAGTGTGCAGTTTACTATGGTGGGGAAGGCCTGATGATAAGAGCTTGTGGCAACTGGTCACATCATATTTAGGAAACAGGAAGAAATGGCTTCTGATGCTCAGCTCATGTTGTCCTTACTATTTAGTACAGGACCTCAGCCTAGGGGACGGAGACACCCACATTGATGGTGAGTCTTTCTACCTCCTTTCTACTTCAGTTAATCAATTCTAAAACAACAAACAAACAAATAAACAAAACACTTACCTTATAGACATACACAGGGATTAGTTCTCTGAGGCAATTCTAGATCCTTCCAAGTTGATAATCAATATTAGCCATAACAATCAGTAAGGAGGTTACCTTCCATCTGAGACCTCCAAATGCAGGAATCTGTTTTGTTACCATAGATAATCCAGGTTACCACTGAGTGTAATTCTATACTTGGGCAATAAAAACAATTTGCATTATAACACAGATTACCTTGGAACCAATGTATACTAATATATCTGAAAATCTTTGAAATATATATTTATGTCAATTCATCAATTCATTCTTGGGATAGAGCTGGAAAGCTCTATGGATAGGTATGTTCATTACAATATTATTAATGCTAAGACAAATTGGAAATTATTTGAATATCCATTTATATCCAATCAATTCAATAAATTTTACTGAACTTCATGGAATATCCAGCAGTTCTTAAAATGAACTTGTGTGTATATAATCTTAAATATACAATATGATACATTAGAAGATCTATGAATACTGACATTAAAAAGCTATTAATGCAATATAGATATCTCTGGGTGATTGGAATAATAATTATTTAGAATATCAGTATGTTACATGTTGGAGCATTTTCTGGGCATCATCTGCCCAGGAGTGGTATAGCTGGGTCCTCAAATAGTACTATGTCCAATTTTCTGAGGAACCACCAGACTGATTTCCAGAGTAGTTGTACCAACTTGCAATCCCACCAGCAATGGAGGAGTGTTCCTCTTTCTCTACACCTTTGCCAGCATCTGCTGTCACCTGAGTTTTTATTTTAGCCATTCTGACTGGTATGAGGTAGAATCTCAGGGTCACATGCTCCACTATGTTCATAGCAGCCATATTTATAATAGCCAGAAGCTGGAAACAACCCAGATGTCCCTCAACAGAGGAATGGATACAGAAAATGTGGTACATTTACACAATGGAATACTACTCAGCTATTAAAAACAATGACTTCATGAAATTCACAGCCAATTAGATGGAACTTGAAAATATCATCCTGAGTGAGGTAATCCACTTACAAAAGAACACACATGGTATGCACTCATGGATAAGTCGATATTAGCCCAAAAGTTCAAAATACCCAAGATATAATTCACAGACCATATGAAGCTCAAGAAGAAGGAAGACCAAAGTGTGGATGCTTCAGTGCTTCTTAGACAGGAGAACAAAATACTCACAGGAGGAAATATTGAGACAAAGTGTGGAGCAGAGACTGAAGGAAAGGCCATCCAGAGGTTGCTCTGCCTGCGGATCCATCCCATATACAGCCACCAAACCAGGACGCTATTGCAGATGCAGAGAAGTGCTTGCTAACAGGAGCCTGATACAGCTGTCTCCTGAGAGGCTTTGCCAGAACCTGACAAATACAGAGGTGGATGCTTGCAGCCAACCATTGGACTGAGCACAGGGGTCCTTGATGGAGGAGTTGGAGAAGAAGCTGAAGGAACTGAGAGAGTTTGCAGCCCCATGTGGGGAGCAACAGTGTCAACCGGCCAGACCTCTGGAGCTCCCAGTGACCGGGACCTCATCCAAAGAGTACACATGGAGGGACTTTGGCCACATAGGTGGGAGAGGATGGCCATGTTGGACATCTGTAGGAGGAGCGACCCTTGGGCCTGAAGGGGTTCGATGCCTCAGTGTAGGGAAATGCCAGGGCTGGAAGGCGGAAGTAGGTGGGTGAGTGGGTGGGTGGAAGAGCACCCTCATAGATGCAGGGGGAGGGAGGATGGGATAAGGGGTTTCCAAAGGGGAGACCTGGAAAGGATGAGATAACATTTGAAATGTAAATAAAGGAAAAAGAGAAAAAACCCAAGATACTAGAGAAAGGCTTAATAAACTCAAGGTTCGAAGGAAATAAAAGAATATCAGTATATTAAGTATTTACTATAATGAGTTTGTAAAGCAGTAATAATAATTAAAATTGAGCAGCTAGCCAAGTAATTAAATAATCCACCATATCAAGTTTTTCTCCATTCCCAAGCATGTATTGCTATAACTTTTAATATTTTTATACACTATAGGCACTGAAGGAACCAGTGACAATTTAAAGAGAGTTCCCATGTGATATTATTTCTTCCTGCTATAGCTGTCACGTGCAACGTTGTTTTCTCCTAGCCAGTCAGCTCAAACCCCCTTTGGCCTTCCTCTGAAATGTCTCCAGAAAGTGGTAGGTGTCAAGTATGTCAGCGCAGCTGTTACTGTGTGTAGGTGTGAAGGAAGTGGCAAAGTCTCCATCTGTGAGTTGTAGAGCTTGCCAGTTTGATAAGAGGATTCTGGACCAGATTCTGTACTTAGGCTGTAGTCCTCTCTTACAACTGTGGAGGAAAGGATAAACATGTGAGAAGGACTATATATCTTTTGAATTTGCCTACCATCAGGGATTACTTTGTTATATAAGACCATTGAGCTCTGTTCCTTTCCTTGGGTGGAGATAGGGTGGAAAGCCTAACATCACCGTTTGTGTCTCTATGTGTGTTCCATTCTATTAAATCTTGATTCTGTAGGCCAAGGGTAGTGGAATACGACAGGCTGGCAGGAGCCCAAACTTGTCCTGTGGTGGACAAATTTCATTTCCTTCAATGTTGACAGAAATTCCTTATGCAATTCTTTGTGTCTATCAGAAATTTATGCCAATATTGTAGGACACTGTGTACTGATAAAGGCACAAAAATCATACACTGGGATTTTGCCTACAGCATTGTTAATACTCGCTGAGCCAGTTTTACATTCCCCATTCAACTTATGCAGCCCCTTAAAAAAATCAGAAGCACCTCTATCCCTAAAGGCTGCTTAATATATATTGTTTTTAAATGAATGACAGAAAACTTTAATGATTGCAATCAGTAGTGTATTTTAAGTGTATTCAGATGTTGGTGTAAGTTTGAACAGATGCATGAGGTTGAAATAGTGTGTTTGTATAGAGAGAAAATGCAGGATAGTGTGTTTGTATAGAGAGAAAATGCAGGAAAAATACCCAGTTATTTATTTCTTATTTTCTGCATATCCATGAAGCAAAGAACCATCTTATTTATTTGCTTATTTTGCATATATATTTTTCTTTTTTATCATTCATTATCTTAAAATTATTCTTTGAGAAAGTCATACATGCATACAATGTGTTTGCTCACATTCACACTCTTCCCCACCTCCAGCTCCTTCCGGATCTTCTTCTTCATGTCTTCTTCTCAACTTCATTTTCTATTTAAATTTTTTTATTTTAGAAAGAACGCCTGAATCTTATTAGTGCTCCCCATAATGTTGAGATTGGAGCCATTCACTGGAGCATGGTCAACCTAACAGAGAGAACACTCCTAAAGAGAACGGACTTCCCCTCCCCTAGTATCCACAAGCTATCAACAGCTCCTCAGCTAGGGATGGAACTCATGTGCTCCTAAGCCACCTGTGCTGGAATATTCAGTGCTAAATCTTGTGCAGGTCTAATGCAAACAAACATAATTTCTGTGAGCTCATGTATTCAATGATCCTGTCATTCCAAAAGACATTGATTTGCCCTTAAACTCCCTGACCCCCAGCTCTTACAATGCTTCTTCTCCCTTTTTTTGGTGATGTTTCTTGAGCCTTAAAGGGACAAGTGTTATAAAGTAATATAGATGGCCGCTTATTCCTTTGTCTTATGAAAAGGAGTTGTACTTTGTATCTCCAGCTGGCACTGAACACATGGTCCTTCTGCCTCAGCCTCCCAAATGCTGAGATCACAGGCTTGCGTTTCCACTCCCAGTTTAGAATATTTTTAGAGGAGCATATGCTAAATGATTGTTATGCTGGATCCCCAAATATATTTTTTAAGGTAATGGAGTACTATGATTTGAGTGTGCTAGTTCTCACCAAAACTAGTGCTAAAGCTTTGCCCTAGGGCCATAATGTTGAGAGATGAGATGTTTGAGGTCTGTTGGCTTTTGGGAAGTTCTGCCCTCATGAAAGGATTAATACCATTTTTTTTGTGTATGTGGTAAGAGGAAATAAATTCTCACTCTCTAGGTACTGAATTAATTCTTAATTCTAAACCAAGATTCTCTTTGGTTTGGTCTTTTGTAAATATTTTCTTGTCTGTCTGGTTTTTTTTTTTTTTTTTTTTTTTTTTTCCATGAGTTGAAGCATCATGTAGCCTTCACCAAGGTCTGAGAAGACATTGACCTGGGTCTCATAAACCATGATGATACAGTTTACTTCCCTGTAAATTATCCAGTCTCCAAAATCTTGTGTGTGTGAAAGAGATGGACAACAAAGACTCTTTTTAAAGCAAAATTACTTTTTATACAACTTTTATAACCTCCACCTAAATTGCTTTTTGTTTAAGAAACATCTATACATCTTCCTTAATGTAAAAAATTATGTATAGAAACAGTATGATTCATTTGAATATCTCCTTTTTTATTTTTTCTTGGCAAGAGGACTTTGAGGATATGTCTTAGATGACAGAATTGTAGAGAACACCGTAGAGATAGGGGTAGGACAGACAAAAAGGCAGGTGACAGAAATCTCAGACAAATAATCTGACGGTCTCAAATATGCATGCACCTGTAAGAGCCTCCACCCAGAACAACCAATACACTCTCAAAGATATTGTCACCAAAGATTGTATTGCCAGATTGTAGGTGTTTTATCACATAAATGTAATTTTATTAATACTGGCCACAGCTATTCTTTGAAGAATCTATTTTTGTTTAGAATTTTGCCTTTCAAAATTTACAAGTGAGGGTCTAGAGATGTATCATGTTGTTTTAAAAATTAAACCATGCTAAACTGGCTAGGCACCAGCATCAGAGGTCTCTACTACCCCCATGGTTCCTCACATTTCAGGCCATCCACCCCCTGTGGCTAGCCTGCAGAAAACCAGCTACCACTGGCTCAGATTCTCTTAGCCCTGTAAAATGATAACATTAGAGCCTTGTAATATACCAGCCAGATTTAAAACAGTAAATCTTCAACCCCAAAATGCCCACACAAAGAACACAAAACTCAATTGATATAAATACAAGCTGCACACCTAGTTTTGACAAATGTACCCTACATTATTATATTGCCCATCTATGAAATCTCTAGCTACTTGCAGCTTCTCTAGACCATGTGGGTCAGCTCCATCTTCTTCTGGTTCCATCTTGTCTCTTTCATCCTCCTTCTTGTCCTCTTTCTCCTTCTTTCTCTGTCTCTCCTTCTTCCTCTTTCTCCTCTCTAAAACTTTCAGCTCCACCCCCTCCTTCTACTGCCCAATCACAGGCTCTAGCCTTATTGGACCAACTAAGATTTCACCTGACTTCACCTGAGTACAGGTACCCCTTTTGAGGGAGCAGAAAAAAGACAGCAATCCACAACATAGAAAGATAGCTCAACAGTTAAGAACACTTACTGCTTGTCTAAGTTAGGATTTACTGCTGTGACCAGACACCATGACCAAGGCAACTCTTATAAGAACAATATTTAATTGGGGCTGCTTACAGGTTCAGAGGTTCAGTCCATTATCATCGAGGCAGGAACATGGCAGCATCCAGGCAGGCATGGTGCAGGAGGAGCTGAGAGTTCTACATCTTCATCTGGAGGCTGCCAGCAGAATACTGGCTTCCAGGCAGCTAGGATGAGGGTCTTAAAGCCCACACCCACAGTGACACACCTACTCCAACAGGGCCACACTTTCTAATAGTGCTACTCCCTGGTCCAACCACCACCACACTGCTCTTGCAGAAAATCAGGACTCCATTCTCAGCATCCAGGTTGGGTGGCTCACAACTGCCTGTAACGACAGTTCCTGGGTATCTGATACCCTCTCTGGTCTGCATGGGCACTGCACACACAAGTACAAAACCAGACAGGTACAGGTACTTTGTACTAAGAAGGAAAAACTCAGCAGATCTCTGTGAGTCCAAGGCCAGCCTAATCTACATAGTGAATTTTAGGCTGGTCAAGACTACATGGTGAGATCCAGTCTTAAAAAAAAAAAATCAGTCAATAAAACAACAACAACAAAAGAAATAAATAAGCAAATACAAACCACACAAGACACATACATACATAATCAAAACTAAAACTAAAATCTTAAAAATGTCTACTAATAACTTGGAAAATGTGATTCACTGTCAGCCTGACAAAATCTCTGTCCTATGATTCCTCCCAGATGGCTTGACTAAGAGCCTAGTCATCTGCTTTTGAATTTTTGTGACTTGTCTTGTTTTATTTTATGTAGCACCTCAAATTTTGTATGTATGGGGTCTTTGCTGTACCCCCAGGGATCAGCTAACCTGCTGATTCTAGTCTGGCAAGCTGAGAAGGCAACAGAGGCTCTACATTTCTATCAAGCTCCTAAGTGATATCAAAGTGACAAGCATGCTTATGCTTTGAGTAGCAATGGCTAGATTGCTCCAATATGGCTAGAGGCAAAGGGCTGCTGTGTGACAGGCATGGTGGGAAGCCTGGCTGTTCCTGATCAGTTAATAAGCAAATGTCTCATGCTTGCTCCCAGTATTGGTGGAGATGCTAATTTTAGTCTGCAGGGTATTTATTATGTGTAGCACTCCTATACTTACTTAACTCTTTATCTTTGAGTCTGATATCTATGCCAAAGTACTGGATTCCCTCAAAGCACACAACTGTACTTTCAGGTACTTTGTCTATCAGAGAATATCTGACTGCCAGCCACTTCCTTATGAAAAATTTACCAATTTAGCATACCTGTGCCTTCAGCTGAACTTTGATTTTAATAAGCACTGTTTTCTTGACTCTAACAAGGTAGAAATCACTTCTTTGAGGAACATGGACTATAAATTGAATCAGTATCTTTTGTTTAAGTGTCCTTGTGTTGTTCAAGTGTTGTAGTTGGTTGGAGAAACTTGAGACCTCATGCCATATAATTTAATGCTAACTTTAAAAAAAATTTGCTTAATATCTATCCTGAAAACAATGTCCTTGTTGGTCCAGTGGGACTCTTCCTTTATTTGAGAGATTAAACGGACTACCTTCCAATTAATGATTCCCGTAGGGCTTTCTATCATAGTTCTGTGCCTTAATGAACTAGTGTTCATAGAACTTAATTCGAGACCAACTGCTTTACTACATTTTCTAATATAAAATGATATTTCCAAGTCACTCTATTTTCACGTGGAAATGAAAATTCATTGTATCTGGGTTATGGAGCTGACAAGAGATAAAGGAACAAGAGGATAATGATTGTGCTGGGAAAGAACAGAACCATTCACAAATCAGCAGAAATGAGAAATGTATGTAGGAGAGCAGGGCAGGAAAAGGGCACTGGCTTACTACTTTTAGGTAATGAAGGTTTGAGTTGTAATTTTCTTTAGTTCTTTTTTCAGTTCCTAATGATACTTGGATTTCATGAGCATGTGCTGAAAAATCCCTCCTGGCCAAGCCAGTTTCAGTTGGTGATCTGTGTTTTATAGTTAAAAAGTGTCTATTAAATATCTAGTACATGTTTGTTGAGGCAATTCATCAAGGCTGCTCTCTCTCATGATCATTGTGTTTAAACTCAACTTGCCAGAAGTAACGAAGAA
Source organism: Uromys caudimaculatus (assembly GCA_028551405.1). Lineage (NCBI taxonomy): Eukaryota > Metazoa > Chordata > Mammalia > Rodentia > Muridae > Uromys > Uromys caudimaculatus. The sequence goes on along the minus strand of CM052717.1, from coordinate 1,282,570 downwards.
CTGAGATCTGTTTCTGCTGCCAGAAAGTGCAGAAATTAACAAGTGATACCACATGGCTAAATTATAAGGTGGAATAATTCTATTGATTGTCATCAGTGAAAAATCAGAAGATAAAATCCATAAAGTGAACATTAAATTTAAAACTAAAAGAAACAGAAAGGTACATTTTCTGGCTCCCAGAAGTAAATGTGATCAGGCCACTTAAGACTGAAAACAGAAAGAGACAGGCAGGGTAGAACAATTGTAATTGCAACAAAGGATTGTTGAACAATGACTTGGCTAAAAGGAAGGAAGTACATCATTGAGTATAAAGCACAAACTAGGCAAATTTTCAATAGTGCATTCCATGATCCCAATGAGGAGGAAAGCAATGGAGAGAAAACAGACTGTCCTTGAGGACAGAGTTCTCAACCACTTGGTGGTATTCCCAAACTGTGTACTCACGTGCCTTCCCTTTTGGACTTTTGCATATTATTTTTCTAAAAGGATTTTCTTTTATTCCTCAAATTCTACTACCAAGCAAGAATATCAATAAGGGGAAGATGATTAATGCTAATATACAGTATTTCTCAGGTGTATAGCGTTCTTTTAGATACTACTAATATTGAATTGTATTATGTAAAAGAGCATATTTCTAATAAAATAGAACAATAAATATGAACATAAAGTATATAACAATGCAAATAAAGATGGGAATACTTAATACTTCCAAAATAAAGTCACAAATGTAACAAAAGGACAGAGCAGGGTTAAAGAAAGGATGCATGGGAGAGTTGGGAATTATGCGACCTTGAGCAAAATTACATTTCTTATTGTTTTCAAAAACCATTAGAGGTCGACGAGTCATGTAGGTATTTAAGAGATGGAGCTGAGGCTTAAGGAGGTAATTTTCATGGACCCATGTACTGTACACTGTGTTGTACATTGTATTACATTAGTGGTTACTGAGAAGTTGGCTCCATGGAGGGCTGTCCTCCAAAGTCCGAGTAAGTGTTCTCCAAAGCCTCTTGTCTTTGGATGGGTTGGTCTTACTAATTCTGTAAGAAGGGAAAGAGAAAAATATTCCAAGAATAAAAATATCTTGTCCTTGAGTACAGTTAGGAGGAAAATAATTTCCAATAAATATAAATAAATAAATAAATAGATAGAAAGATAGATAGATAGATAGATAGATAGATAAATAGATAGATAGATAGATAGATAGATAGATAGGGTTAGGGTTAGGATTAGGGTTAGGGTTACCTTGTTTATCCCATGATATAAAATTGCCTGTGGAGGAAAGAGAAGCTGGAAACTTAACCATGGGGAGAAAGCTCAATTGGAACCTCCACCCTACTGCCTCAGATCCCCAGTTGTGTTCTTTTGCATGTTTTGAGCACCTATTTGATGATGATGTCTTTGCTTGTTTCTCTTTGTTCTTTTCTTGTTAGCCATACTTGCAGGGATATAGATTCTCAATGGGGAGCTCTAGCAAGCTTTCGCAGTCAGTTTCTCCTGGATATTTTGAGGACTCAATTTGAAGATTTTTTTTTTTTTGCTACCTGCCTACTTACCTACCTTCTTATCCACCTATCATTTTCTATTTTTTCTTTTATTTTGACTTGTGATATAAATAATAAACTCTTTCAAAACTCTTATCAAATCTCACTCAAATAAACTCAAAATATGACTATTATAAATAACACTCCAGACTGTACAAAATAGATACTGGGTTCATATCTACTTTTGTTTGTTTCCAAAACCAATGAACATAGCAGAGTGAGAACAAACAGTTTTTGGATGCCTATATATGTATATCTAAAAGAGCGGGGAAAAAGCCAGACAGATCATTTACAACATGGTCTAAATCTTTTTTAGTGGAAATGGAGACAACGTTCTTCCACTGAATGGAGCAAAGTATTATCAAACAGATACTTATAGACTTTTAGAAGAGCTATACAAACACACAAGTTTTGGAGCAATAAAGAAATGGATCTTCAGCCTTTTTGAATGATCAATTTAGAGCACAAAAGCAGCTTGAAGTCTGTTCACTACGACAAATCATGAGGACTTTTGATTGTTCTCAGGCTTTGTAAGGATTGTCTCTTGAAGACGTCAGAAACCCTCACCATACCCTAAAATATAGATAACATAAGGACATGTTGAATAAACTGATGATAATTTTCTGGATAAAACATTGTGACCCACTTTAGTCTCAGCAGAGACTTAGTCAAATAAGAGAAATCAGTGCGGATGTCAGAGCGAGGAAGGCTGTGGACTAGCCATTCACTAGCTGGTTGTCTTTGGCAAAGCCACTATTGTTAGTGTTATCATTAATAAAGTGAGGACATTTTACTGGATATTTCTAATTTTAATTTTGTATTTATTTCATTTTAGATTCTATTGCAATATGAGCCTAAAATATTAACTTTCTCAGACTCTATCAAATTTTTATTGGTTGGGTGGATTGAAATAGAAAAAATATTTGAAAAACTTGGGTGTATTATGATTAATCCTATTGGACTTTCACTTATAAAAATAAAAATAATGAAGCTCCCATCACTGTCTTAATATCAGACATTGATATGCCCTTGCAAGAGAGATTCTTGTTTTCTGAGGCTCCATGTTGTATTGCTGTTTTATGGTTGTCATTTTCACATAATCTCCTACCTTTTGGATACATGTTACAAACGGAAGTCTAAGGTCACTCCTGAGACTGCTCCCCACTAGTGGACATGTGCAATATCTTTCTCTCCTATTATTGAAGGTGGGACTCAAACATGATATGATTTCACTCCCATTAGTAGGTTTCATTCAATAGAAAAGCTGAAAGCATTTTCCACATAAGATTGAGGATGTCAACATTAACCTCAGTTATTCAAAAGGGAGATTTTCCTGATCGGGCCTAACTGAATGAAAAGAGAGTCCTAAGCTTTCAAGTGACCATGATTCAAGTTGAAGAGACTGGAAACTCTTGTTGAGCTGGTTAAGTGAACTGGCAGGTTCTGCGAAGATTCCCAGGGGAGAGAATGAAGGCTTCATCCAGAGTCTCAGAGTATTAGTACTGTGATCCCCTAAAATGTAATTCTTCCAGCAACTAATGAGCTTGGGAAAAGATCTTAAACCCTGGGTTGTATTGACACTTGGTCACTGCATGTGAATCCCTGAGCAAAGGAGATAGTCCACCCCTGCCTGGAGTCCTGAACCACAGTAACTCACATAATAGATGTATTGTTTTAAGGGGCTCAGTTTGTGGTAACTTGTGTTGCAGCAATAGAAAACTAATACAACATGACTTTAATTATCAACACATGAATAATAAATTTATGCCTCAGCAAGTCCTTCCCTTGGATATGCAACTGCTCATCTGACATCTTCTCTTGGCTGTCTTGAGGCTACCTCAGTTTTAATGTGATCAAAACCAAACTCCCATTTGTTACTCTCAAGTTAAACTCAGTTAAGGATGTTTATCTTCCATCAAGCTGCAAAGCAAAACATTAAGAGGTCATTTTGATACTTGGTTTATTCTCACTCTTTATACCAAATTAACCCCAAATCCTAATCCGTGGTACTTTGTGGTGGGTGCTTCCATCTGGCTCATTAACACCTACTTTTTCCCCACCCACCATGCCTTTTCTACAGTTAAGGCTAAAAATCTAAAGAAAATACTATTGATGTAACTAAGTCTTCCCTTAGGCTTAGGTTATATGAGGCTCATGCAAATTTTGTAAGATGGACGCTAGCAAACAGTGGTGGTGGTCATATTTAAAGAACTTGCAGTATTTAGCAAGTTTGTATATAGAGATAGTTTGCTCTTCCAGGGCAGCTAATGTCATAGTTATACAAGATTAGGCTAGGAGATAGTAGCGGCCTACTTTACAGGCTAGTGAATATTTCCATTGTTATTCAAAGAATGATGAACTAGGTAAACATTTTAAGTGAGAGGCGAAATGTCTGTGTGTGTTTAAAAGATTATCAGTCACCTTCAAAAGAGGACATTGTGCTGTGTTGCTTTTTTTGAACTGTGAAAATTTCCTAAGAGACACAATATCAAGTAGGAAAGATTTCAGCCCATGGTTTTCTGGCTCTATGGCTATGGGGCTGAGGTGTTGAGGGACAAAATCATAATGATAGTTTATTTCAAGGGAAAGCTACTCATCGTATGAAGACTAGGTGGAAAAGCCGGGAGAGCAGAAGACAGGGATGGGGCAGTGGGAGGGGGAGGGAGAAGAAGGGAGTAGAGTAAAAGATAGAAGAGATGAGAAACGAAAGAGCCAGGAACAAGACCTTCAAAGGGATGCACCCAGGGGCCTAGTTTCTTCAAGTAAGTCTGCCTCCTCCTCAGTTTCTACCGCCCCCAAATAATGTCAGAAAATTATGTATCTATCAATGACTGGTCCAAACTCCAAACTCCCACAATCCCCTTTCCTCTTTATATTCAGAACATAATATAAGCACTTTCTTGTGCTTTGTATCACTAGAGCCAATAGACTAGTCAGTTTTCCTGGGTGGGTGAGGTTTTTTTTTTTTTTTTTTTTTTGTATTGTTTTTACATGATTCCAGCTGTAGAACATTCAAGTTTACTGCTTTTAACCTTATATGAAGGCTTTTAAGGTACTTAATGTCTTGAGATGATCTCTCATTTTTTTGTTTGTTCATACTAGAAGAGATGAACTGATGTTGCTGGTGTGAGAGAGCCAGCCTGACAGTGTGAGACTGGGAGAGTTGGCCCTGCCTCTAGTGGGGGCAGTGCTAGATAGCTGGCCCTGTGGCCTGGGTGCAGGAAAGCTGACCCCCATGTTGGGAGTGGGAGAGCAAGTCTCACCTCTTGAAGGCAACCACAAACAGGAGAGGTGGCCCACCCATCCCCTGGGCAAAGTGGGAGCACTGGCCGTGGTGGCAGAGATGAAGGAGAGCTGTTGGACTGAACAACATAGCCACCACTCGGGCTCAGATCTAGGGCCATGAGCTAGCCCACCCCAACATCTACCCCATCTATAAACTGTTGGAACATGACATGAAATGGCCAGCCCTGCAGATCCAAAGATGCATGATCTCCATGACATAGGTCAACAAGATATCTGAGAGGAGTCCCAGTGTATTGATAGTGTAACAGAAGCAAAGGGCTTGAACCACACCAATCAGTCATTGCAATGAACACTTGCAAGTAAATATGTGTGACCAAAAGGGTATACTATGGGACATACTGTGACCGACCATAGCTTGGTCGTCCAACAGTGGAATATTTTTTTTATGTTATTTTTCCCTTTTTGTTTTTGTTTTTACTTTTTATCTTCTTTTATGGGGGGAGATTGTAAGGGTAGAGGGAAGATATGAAGGGATGTGGAGAAGAGTGAGATTGGGTGCATGATGTGAAATTCACAAAGAATTGATAAAATTAAAAAATAATTTCTATATGCATATTAACAAACTTTCTCATTTTGTTTTCCTTAATAACATGTAACAATACATCATAATAAATCCTGGAAGGAAACATCTATAAAACAGAATTTGTTACCTATCATAGAAATGCAAATGACAGAATAATTAAATACTAGTCTTTGAGATATACTTTCTCTAGAGCAATGGTTCTCAACCTGTGGGCCACGACCCTTTTGAGATCAAACGACCCTTTCACAGGGGTCACATACCAGATATTCTGCATATCAAATATTTATGTTAAAATTCACAGAGGCAAAATTACAATTATGAAGTAGCAAAAAAAAAAATTGAATTTATGTTTGGGGCGGGGTCACCAAAACATGGGTAAGTGTATTAAAGTGTGTTAGGAGGGTTGAGAAGCACTGCCCTAGAGGAAGGGGAGAGGATAAAGTGTTATCAAATATTATCAGTACTGAGTCGGGTGTGGTGGCTTATCCCTGTATGCTCTGGAGGCGGAGGCAGGAGGATCAAGATAGAGTTCTTCAAGCTCATCCTCAGCTGTTCAGCTCTATAGCAAATTTGACACCAGCTTTGACTATATGGGAGACCTTGTCTCAAAAACTTAAAGACAGAGAAGGAAGACAGAAAGCTGTACTGGCAACAGATACATACCTGTATTTTTTCTGTACATACATAGAAACATACATCAAAGAAAATGTGTATATGTATGCTTCTATTATAGCTTTCTTTTTCTTTCTTCTTTAATTCTGTATCCCTCATTTAAAAATGGATATTTGTAATAGTCTTGGTGGTTAAGATGGTCATTTATTTATTTATTATTTTAAAACATTTCTTCTTAAGCGCTGTTACCTGTAGCAAAACTCCACAAAGAGCTAAACCAATCATGAGGAAAACTCAAGTAGTCCCCCAGTGCCTGCTTCATGCAAAATGGAAAACGCACACCCGGCCTTAGAGAACCGTGGGGAAGAGAGCTGGAGAAGAGGTGGCCTGTCTGAGAGATGCTATCTCTACTGTCTTATTCTGGGATTCTGGTTGTCAGAGGATAGTTCCAAACATGGTGCCTTTTGCTGAAATCAGCCAGAGACAGATATGAGCGTCTTACCCAGCCAGAATGCTCACTCTTCTCTGACACATAACCTGGATTTAAGCATCTCCATGTCTTTCCACAAAGCATGTTCTTGCTGAACCATATGTGAAAATTGCATAAAAAAAACCAAACAAACATAAAACCAGAGTGTGGTCTGGCAAGATAGCTCAGCCAGTAAAGCTACTTGCTGCCAAGTCTGACCACTTGAGTTTGATTCCTGGAAACAGCATGGTGGAAGGAAGGACTTGGATTCGCTAAGTTGTCCTCTGACCTCCATTTGCACGCTATGGTGTGTGCATGTATGCAAGCACATATGCACACACACGTCCCCTTAATGAATTTGTAAAAACATAAAAATCCAAAACATCATTATCGTCGTCGTCGTCGTCGTCGTCGTCGTCATCATCATCATCATCATCATCATCAACAACAATCCCCAAATTGAGGCAGAGCCACATGTAGTGTGGTGGCAGAAATCTTTAATACTGGCCCTTGAAAAGTTGGGGACAGGAGAATTTGAATTCTGTAATCTGTATTACAGAGTGAGTTTAAAGCCAGTCTGATTTTTATATGAGCTCTTCACACACACACACACACACACACACACACACACACACACACACACACACACACACACACATCAAACTAAAAACAAAGAAACCAAACTCAACCCAAACCACAAAAACAAAGCAAGCCAAAGCTGATGGTGATACATCCTTCCGCCTGCTGAAATGAGCACGTCAGGTGACACAGGATAGTGTGTTTGCATTTAGGGGTTGACAGTGCCAGTCTCCCATTTTAGTGCCAGTTACTGACTGACATGTCTATTCCTCATCTTCCTTTGTTTCTCTTCTTTTTGATATCTCCTTTTGTATGATGCTAGATCCAGCCAAGATCCCTCGGGAAGGAGACCTCTTCAGGCTAACTGGTCCCAGGGAATGTGGAATGTAATAACAGTGGGAAGCATGCATCCGACCTGCATGGAGAGATTGCAAAGAGACGGATTCTGGTGTGAAAGATGTACAGTTCCGAAACAGGAGGGCCAGACCGGAGTGGTGGTGATGCAGGGGGTCGGGGTGAAGTGGGGGTGGTGGGAAGGAGAGTAGTAAGCTTTGCCATGTGCAGTTTCCCTCTAGATCTGTTTTAAAAGTCACTTCTGGCTACTTGGCCAAGTTGCATGTAATTACCTGTTCCCGCTGCATTCGCCAGCCAGCCAGCAGCGTGGCCCTGCTCTTCCTCATCTCTCCACCAGGTCCCTGCAGTCCCTGGGTTGAGCTGATGATCTATTAAATGCCTTGTGGACCAGAACAGTGTATGTGTCTTTGGGGGATTTTCGCTAAGGGTCAGGATACCAGCTCCAGTCTTGATTGTTTTAAGTGGCTTGTGCTCAGAGGCTAGGGAGCTGCTCATTAGCAACCCTAGGAGTTCAGTATCAGGAACAGACTGAACTGGGTCGCTCTGCTTTCTGCCAGCACAAGCATTAATAAGAGAAACCATGTCAATAAAAGTTCCCTGGATGAAGCCACAGAATGAGGCACTTACGGACGATTATAAACATTTTTTTTTTTTTTTTTTTTTTTTTGCCTGTGGTAACTCTTCTCTATCTACCCTACTCCAAACCTGATAAGCGCTGCCTCTTTACGGGTCATTAATTTCCTTGAAAATTTAAACAGTTGTCACTGGTGAGCCTCCTCAGGTGCTCATGTGGGAAAGATTAGCCCATGTTTATAAGCTGGTCTGTTCATTAAGCGCCTGCTGGTGTGGAACCCCCTCCGCAGGCTGAGAGTCAGACTGCAGATCTCCCACAGATAATTGGGGGCTGCTGCGAATTACACAGACGAGCTGCGGGCCTCGAGGATGGTGTGTCTTATTAATATCAGCTGGGTAGACTGCACTGTTTTAATGACTTCCAATAAACCAAGGCAAACCCTCAGAACTCAGGAGCCTCTGGGCCCTGACCATTAAGGGGCTGCACAGGTTTGAGTTTCTATAGTTATTGTCAACTTCTTTCTCATTACCATTTCAAAATTAAGGTTCAGCACTTTGAGGTGAAGCAAATCTTCCACGGTGGGCTCTTAAGTTCAGGTGACTGGTGTTTTTTAATGCCTGCTAAATCTCTGGCCAATTGAACATCTGCTGAGGGAAAACAGCACTTCTTCAAGGTGTGTGGCTTCCGATACAGGAAACACATTTTGGCAGCCCTCTTGAAATCGAGAAACTCGCGTTTTAAATAATATCTGTATATATGCACTCAATGAAATAGGGTAGATTTTATATTCTTTGATGTTACTGGGTGCCTGCAAACTGACAAAAATTAGATTTTAACAGTTTTGAACTGAATACCAAACCTTATTGAAATTCTTTGCTTAAGATGTGTGAGTATGAGTGTGTGTGTGTGTGTGGTGCATGGTGAATGTGTAAATGTGTGTGTGTGTGTGTGTGTGTGTGTGTGTGTGTGTGTGTGGTGCACGGTGAATGTGTAAATGTGTGTGTGTGTGTGTGTGTGTGTGTGTGTGCACATATAGAATCTAGGACAGGATATCGGGTATCTTCTCCCATCCCTCTGTTACTCCTCTCTACCATTGCCTTGAGATTGTCGGTCACTGAATAGAAAACTCACTGGGCTTGCAAACTCCCTGGTGGGATCCACCTGTCTCTGTCTTTCAGAACTGAGACTTCAGGTACAGTAGCTAAGCTGGGGAGATTTGAATAGTTCTCATTCTTTTTTTTTTTTATTTTTATTTTTCCCTTTAAAAACCTTTTTATTGATTCTTTGTGAATTTCACATCATGCACCCTAACACTCTAATCACACTCATTTCCACACCCCCCAAATCCACCCTATGCCCATTCAACCTCCTTTGCAAAAGAAAACAAACAAAAAGAAAAAAATCTCCCCGTGGAAACTTTGGTGTGTCCCAGTGAGTCCCACAGTATAGTCTTTTGTCCACATAGCTTTACTTGCAAATGTTCATTGCCCTGAGTCATTGGTCTGGTTCAAGGCCTCTGGCTTCTGCTACAGTATCAATATTGGATCCTCACAGGGACTCCTCTTGGTTATCTTGTTGGTGGCCTATGTCATGGAGCTCCTAAAGCTTTGGTTGTGGAGGACCAGCTCCTTCATGTGCTCCAGTGGTTCATAGATGTGGTAGATGTTGGGGTGGGCCAACTCAAATTCCTAAATCTAGACCTGGGTGGTAGCTGAGTTGGTCAGACTGACAGCTCTCCTATGCACTCTCCATTGGGGGCAGTTCCTTGTTCTTACTCTCAAATTGTGCTCACCCCTGAACCATTTCCACCAGATCCTGTTTAAAACATTTTTAAATAGATTAGGCAATTTGTTTTCTGTGGGATTGTGAAAGGCAGTCTGGTTCCTGGTTGAGCTAAGGCTAGAAACCCCGGTAACCCTGAAGGGAAGGTAGGCACTTACCCTAATTCCCAGGCATCAGGCCTCTGTCACTAGCCACAGCCCTCCATAGACTTGTGGCCATCAGTCACGTAAGGGCAATTCCCCAATCCCCTCCACATGTAGAGGACGTGACCTGTGGTCACATAGGCTTAAGACAGATCTCCATTTTAATGAGGTACCTAAAGGCCTGAAGGGCTTAGCCAATAAGTTTTCCTTCCCAGACATTCCTCCTTGCAAAAGGTATTTAACCTCAGGCCCACCCTGAGAAGTGGGGTACAGTTTTACTCATCCACTTTCCACTGTGACAATAAATGCCTTAAAACCATAGACTGCCTCTTTTCACAGGATCCACTGTGGGGAGCCATGGAGAAGGCCTTCATCTACAGTGCTGCTGTCTAATCTCCCATAGAAGGCCTTTCTGCACTCTCAGCCATAGCTGCCACCAAGACCAAGCCAACCACCAGCAAGCCAAGAACTCCCACCACGGGACCAGCCAGAGCTCCCCTTTTCCCCCTTGGCCCCAGGCTAGATCCAGCCTGAGGACCCCACTGCCAACAGCAAAAGGAAGCTTCTCTGACCCAGGCCAAGGGCAGTGTGAGTCCACAAGACTTCTTTTCTCTGGAGAAAAATGTATACCAGGTAACAAATATGGCAAAACCAGGTTATTCTTTAGGCTATAGGTAATCAGCAGTATGCTTGGTGAGAAATTCATATGCTCGAAGTTTTGGAATACATTGATTGAGATGAGAAACAAAGGGGGGGGATATTTGTTTCCTGTAGTTTCCAATACCACCGTTTTGAAAGATGCTATAGGAACAATGCATTCCTCTCAAGATGTGTACCTCTCAGGGATTTTGGGATTTACTCTTAGTTAAACCTTTTCAATTGAGAAAAATTTACATGATTCTGAGTATACAGATACATTATAGGCATAAGATGCAAACATTTACTGATAACAAATCATAAAGGTATTTACTTTGAAACAATTCTTGCCATTCATTAAATGTGAAAGCAGATTTATAGACTAATGAGAAGAAAGTGCTTGTTTCTTTATATAAAGAATTACATGTTGACTGAATATTTGGTACAGTAGGAAATAGAACATCTTAGTATTTTTTAGAATTGATTTTATGGTCACAGTTACTGAAAATGCTGCTTCAGATAGATATATGGAGCTAGGTAACAGATGTTTGTCTAGGAAATATGTTTTATGTCAGAAACTATTAGAAATTGTGACATAATCACAAGTCAAAATCCATTGAGCAGTTCTTATATCACTCAAGTCAGCAACTCAAATACACAATTTTAACATCAAACATCTAACAAAATACAAATCAAAACCACACTAATCTCATACTGGAAACGTAGTCTCTCCTGTGAAGTACATATCAAACCCAGGATGAGGCAGTTGGTTATCCTTATAGCATTGTACCACTGTTGCATTAATGGGCACCTCTGGCCTGGAAGGCTTTGTAGTTTATAGAGGTCACATCTGGGTAAAACTATTGACACTTTTCTCCCACCAGTCAGGATAGTGCCTTCTGTCATGTTGAAAGCTAGCCAGCAAAAAGAAAGCTTAGTTCAGGTTTGATTTCTTTATGCACATTAATTCTTTTGGTAGTTGTTCACTTATATTTAAACTGTTAAAACATTTCAAGCTGTGGACTATTTGCAAGAGTTGTAAAAAATCTATCTGACGTTATGTGAGAGTAAACTCACTGGAAACCAGATATTGTGTTTGAGCATTTGAGAAGACTGCCTCAAAACTTCAATACGGTGGACAACCTTAAGAAGAAGAAATGTGAAAACAGATTGTTGTTGCCTCTGCTATGCATTGGCATCAGATCCTGTCCTACCCATGATCCCTTGCATACTGCCGTTGGCAGAAGGCTCTCACAGAATGATCGAAAACAGTTATGACTTTGGTTAAAAGAGAGTTTGCAATATAATGGGCAGTGGTATAACTTCACTTAGTGCTTTTCTGTCTTTGTAGATGAGTTTGGATCAAAGAATATAGGAGCTGGAAGTTTTTTTTTTTTTTTTTTTCTTTATTTTTTTCTTTTCTCTTCTTTTATTTTCTTTTCCCCGTGTCCCCTCCCCCTCCCCGCCTCTGTGAGGGAATTCCTCCTCCCACCTACCCGCCCACCCATTCCCATATTCCCACCTTGACATTCCCTTTTACTGGTGCCCCTAGCACCCTCAGGCCCAAAGTCCTCTCCTTTCTCCCTGGTGGCCATCGAGGTGATTCTTCT
>CM052717.1:1239573-1263019 GCA_028551405.1 Uromys caudimaculatus | reverse complement strand
AAATAAATAAATAAATAAATAAATAAATAAATAAAAACAAAAAACAAAAGCGATAACAACATGAGTTAACATGAACAGTCTTTAAGACTATGGTGACAGAAAATGAGTGTGTACAGGTGGTTTCAGGCCTGTGACACGAACTGAGCAGGCGGGCAGGCTGTGGGAATGTGCCGAGGGCATGGGAGTGCTGAACGACACTGGCTCTGGGCTTTGGATGGGCATAGTGTAGTACACAGAGCCTGGGAAGTTCATGGCCAATCTCTGCTGGAGCTGGGGAATTTTGACCCATTCCATTTCCAACCTGGGCCAGTCCACGGAGCGAGAGACAGGCATGCACACGTGTACAATTGAGGCATCAGGTGAGCACACAGCCTGAAGAGCACAGATCATGAGGAGCCATATAACAGCGTGTGCTCTCCAGTTAGCGTGGGGACACAGCACCACTGAACAGTGGCAGCAGTGACAGGGTTAGGGTGACAGTATCAAGGGGTCAAGGGGTCAGGATAGTTCTGTGGCATGTATGTCTCAGATGCAAGCAGGTGGGGCAGAGCTTCCTCCTACCACCTGCCCCGGCCCAGTGCTTCTGGCTGCAGGCCAGCAGTGCCCCGATCCGCCTGGTAGAGTCCCGTGGTGGTCAGGGGAAACCTGAAGTAGCATTCCATCTCAGAGAGCCTTGGCAGGCAGAGCGCAGGAGCAGAGTCCAGGACAGAGAAACATCTCTGCAGAGTCCCTGGCAGGGGACGGGCCCAGACCTGCTTTTCATTCTGCAAACTGGGAGCAGAGCAAATACTGAGAGAACGAGGGCTGCTCATGACTGGCAGGGCAGCAGTGGCTACAGCAGCCAGGAGCAAGTGAGGGAGCAAGAGAATGAGGGAGGCAGGAGAGGGAAGCCTACCCTATAGATTGCTAGCAAGAAAGTTGTTTAAAGCGCCAGTTTGGTGACCATGTAGAGATATTGTTTGAATTCGACTGGGACATCCCAGTAGGTAGGAATAAGGTGGCAAAGACAAACCCATGGGTGAGAATAGGGTCATTAACTACCCTTACCAGCGTCCTGAGGATACTATTAATAACCAGAGAGACTTTTAGCCAGGCCAGACCACCAAGTCATCACATGATGGGCTGGGGGCCAAGCTCTGGGTCAGTGCTGTGAGAGACAGAGAGCAGTTCACCCAGGCCTGGGATTTCTCAGCAGTGAAAAAGGAACTGTCTCAGAGGAGAGAGGAAAATCTCACCCAATGGGAAAAGTCCTAGAACGAGGGTCAGTGAAAAGATTGAATGTCTCCATCCTCAAGGGCAGGACTGGGGTAGCTCCTACCTAGAGAACTCTCCCCTGGAACCATGGAGAAGTTTCCGCTGACCAGTGGGGGGAGGGGTTTACCAGTTCTCCAAAGTTTGGGCTAGGGAGCATTGATTCTCCATGTGGTAGCAAAGGGGATGCAAATCTGCGGAGTTTCTAAATCCAAGTCATGGAACCAAATTGTTGTGTTTATAAAAGGATAAGGAGAGAGAGAGGGTGCTTTGGTGGAAGTACAGGTATGGGAAAGGGGGTTCCTCTGCAGACCCATGCTCAAGTATCCCTTCCCCCTGAGGGACCAGCCACACAATTGTATAGCATAGAATAGAGTTTATTCAGGGCATGGGGAGGGGAGTTGAGAGGGTAGTAGAGACAGAGAAAGGCAGAGAGAGAGAGACAGTGGAGGAGTAGAGGCTGGCCATAAGCACGTGAAGAAAGAAGGGAGAAGGAATTGGGGAGTGGGGGGAAGGGGCGAGAGGACAGACTGGGAGCAAGAAGGAAAGAGCAAGAGAGAGCAGAGAAGGCAAGCAGGCCCTTTTATACTGAGTCAGGAGTACCTGGCCATAGCCAGGGAACTGTGGGGTGGAGCTTAGAAAAATGCTAACACTATCACTTTGCGAAACATGTTGCAGTAAAAATCAAACCTGAAAATAACATAACAGTGGCATCCTTGAGATGCTGAGGAACTTCTTTGATAAATAGCAAATAGCTACATGTTAGGTAGTAAGACGCACGAGTTAATAGCTATCAGCTAATATTACCCACAATTCTTCATATTCAGGCAATTTCCAGAGAGTCTTTAAAACCTGTATTGCAGGACTGGGGACATGGCTCAATTTAAAATGTGCATCCTTATAAGCATGAAGGCCTAAGTGTCAAACTCCAGTGCTCCTCTATCCAGAACAGAAATAAATGGATTCCTGGAGCTCATTCGACATTGAACTAGGTAAATCAATGAGCTCGAGGTTCCAAGAGACATTTTGTCTTTAAAATTATGGCAATAAAAGAAATCCAATGTTAATCTCTGCCCTCCACACACTGGCGCACATATGTGTACATACCCACAAAACACACACACACACACACACACACACACACACACACACACACACACACAGGAAGGGTGAGGGAGGGAGAGATTCTACAGTTTTTCATAGAATTCCATAGAAGTTTCATTTTTTCTTTCTTCAATTGGTTTAAATATTTCAGTGCAATCATCAAAGAATTACTGAGAGTGGAATAATTAGAAACAATAATTAGAACAAAAATCAGATCTATTTCTTCAGTAAAATAGAAATTGGAGTTGAGGATTTTAGCAGATACGATTATTTGTTAGTATTTAAATAGATTGTAGGGATAACTTAGAAGAGATGGCCCAGCTGTTAAAGGCTAGGTTCACAAACAAATATCAATAATATCATAAGAAGAAAAGTTGCTATTATATAACAGTAAATTTGATGTTTAAAAAAGCATACCCTTATAATATCTAACATGTTGAGAACAAGATTATGGGTTTCCATAGCAAAAATCAAAGCTTATAGTCCTAGGGCCACACAGTAGACACTCAGCACTTACCTGTGTATGTTTTATGCACACTAGTACACATGTTTTGTGTATACTAGTACACAGGGATTTACAGCAACAATTTGAGTGAGTAACTTGGAAGGCAAAACAAAAAATATTTGACTAAAACAAGATTCTATGTAATGTTCTGAAAGTTACCTATGGACGAGAGCTGAACTTTGTCTTCTCTGCTCGCTAGCACTGCCAAACTGTGTTCGTCAAGGAGAGAGGATCAATAGCCTGTAAACACACATCCAGCAAAAAACTACTTTTTAATAAACTTGTTTATGGCACTATGGTAATTTAGTGAAATAAAAATCAGGCCAGAAACATAGGAAGGAGTTGTATCCTGAATGTAAAGGCAGTTGGCTGCAGACACACAAGATCTGATAGTACAGGCGAGGTTCCAGGGGGACACCACAGGCTTCCTTATTGTTCATGAATCAGGGATGGGTCAGTGTTTCCACTAAACGGGTGAGACTCATCTACATTAGAGAAAACAATCTGCTTAACCCAAGTCTATCAATTTAAATGTAAAGTTTACCAAAACCTACAGGAGACTATAGAACTACATAGCTGTGCACCATGGCCTGGCCCAGTTCACACTTGAAATTAATCATTATCCTCACTATGTAAACCTATCCAATTAAACAGTCTTCTCTGACCCCAGTCCCTGAAATTAAGTCAAATAATATCTGTCATTTAGAGTTGGGAGATCATGTGCATAAACTCAGCAAAAGATTATGAACACACAGTATGTACCTAGTAAACAACTGATGAATATTAGTTTTCTTTATCTACGTATCTCTAGTATATAATTACAGTGCCTGAAGTGAAATAATCAGCCACTGAGATGATTCGGGTAAAGGCATTTGGCACCAAGCCTGAGAACATGATTTTGATCCCTGAAAACCACATGGTAGAACAGTAGAACTAACTCCTTTAAGTTACCTTCT
The DNA here is from genome assembly GCA_028551405.1 of Uromys caudimaculatus. Classification (NCBI taxonomy): domain Eukaryota; kingdom Metazoa; phylum Chordata; class Mammalia; order Rodentia; family Muridae; genus Uromys; species Uromys caudimaculatus. The sequence continues at coordinate 1,259,203 of CM052717.1, read as the reverse complement.
GACCACCATAAAAACTCTATAGTATACCTCCCTCAAACACACACACACACACACACACACACACACACACACACACACACACACACACACATTTTATGTAGAAATAAAATAACTAATGAAATAACACTAAAAGTAGACTAAAATGTGTTTTGAATATTGCTTTCCTTGTATTTAATATCAAACAACCAAAATAGAATACTTTATTCTTGCTTATTTTATGCTTGTAATGGTTGACTACATCTCATGAACTTGACTTGTTTTCTGCAACAGGGTTTCATGTAGCCCAGTTAAACTAACTATGTAGCTGAGTATTGAACTCCTGATCCTCCTGCTTTCACCTCCCAAATGCTAGGATTATAGACTTTGACTAAAATTCTGAGTTACCTTTAAACTGAATTTACTATCAATGACCAGTAAGCCATACTTTGACAATCTAGAGCAACCTTTACAGTCAAAAGCCCTGTACGTGGCATATAAAAGAATCAGAGTTACATAGTTTTAAAGAATATTTCATTGCATTTGCCCAACCAAGCAGAAAGCAATATTTCATGACCTTCCTTTGGATGGTTAAAATAAAAATTTTAAGGGGAGATGAATGCAGCCAGATAAAATAGAAGCTGCTCTTAATCACTAACCTTTCCTCCAAATTTAACCAAAGACTCTTTCTGAGGTTTGAGGAAGTTCAGAGTTGCCCCCCCCCCCCCATTATTCATTTGTGCTTCTCTCTGCAGTTTTGGGTTCCAGCTGGAATCCAATTTACCCAAACACCCAGATGAGTCTGTTCTCCTGAGGCATTCAACCCTGTGGTCAGGACTTGAAAGTTCAGATAGTTCAGATAAGGCTTGAGATCAGCAGCCAAGCACTTGGATGCTTATCCTAACTGGACCTTCCAAGTTTTGCCCCATATTAGGCCATATAATTGCAAATAAATATTTATTGTGTCAAATCGGGTCTGCAAATCTTAAACACATCTGGATATCGCACAGAGCTAAAACACAGTTGACATCATGCATGCTCTTACAGAGATTCTTGCTCTGTAAAATTAATTCCTCAAAAGAGGAAAGAATAAAAAAATATTTTAGTTACATTCTGATACTCCTACTGATCATAAGTATTGCTCCAAACTTTAGACTATAAATGGGGATTGCCTAGTTCTACAGAAGAACACAGTGTACAGGCAAAAGAGCTACGGCTTAAATTATTAGGAAATCTTTCCATTGAGCAGGAGGTAGAAGACAGAATAAAATTAGTTCAACAAATAGTGGGAATGCCTACTTGGAAAAAGGTAAAGATCAATTGAATTATTTTCTGTGTTCTATTGCTGTGAAGAGACACTATGAGCAAGGAAACTCTTATAAAAGGAAAACAATCAATTGGAGCTGGCTTACACTTTCAGAGTGTTTGTTCGTTATCATCATGTTGCGGAGCATGGTAGCGGGCAAGCCGGCGTGGTGCTGGAGAAGTAGATGTGAGCGTTACATCCAGATCCACAGACAGCAGGCAGAGATAGAGACCCTGAGCCTGGTGTGGGCTTTTGAAACCTCAAAACCCACTCCAAGCCACACACTTCCAACAAGGTCAAACGTCCTATAACAAGGCCATACTTTCTAATTGTTTCAAACAGCATATCAACTGGGAACTAAGCACACAAATATAGGAGCTTATGGGAGGATGTATTATCATTCAAACCACAACAGCCTGCACATTAACTTAAATTAAGCCACCCAGTGAGTAGGCACACTAGTCGTCCAGTTCATGGATTTATATAAAGACAACTTACCAAAAAGTAATCCAACATATCCAAGGAAAATAAGTGTCACCTACATACCCATGTTTAGTATGTCACTACTCACAATAGGAAACACATGAAATCAGCCTAGGTATCTGTATATATAAAGAAAATATAATATGTGTGCACAGATTATATATATATATATATATATTCCATTTTCTTGCACAAATCACAATCCCAATATTTATGCTGAATATAACCACCCTCATGCACATATACTTTATATTATAATATATTATATATTATATTATAATATATAATATATAATATATAATATAATATATAATAGTATATAATAATTATAATATATTATATTATAATATAAAGTAATAGATAACATATAAAAGAATACATATTTTATATAATTATGTATATTTTATATATTATGATGTATAAATAATAGTAATTTCTATATTTATGTAAATTAATATATTATATTATATTATATGTTAATCATAATATATAATATATATGTTGTCAAAAGAAATACCAGAAGCATTAAATATATTATTAAACCCAAGGATACATTCCATCTACACATACACATAGAGGATTTTTTAAAGTTTGAGTTTAAAATAAATGTATACATATTTCTGAACACTCTCTATTTTTAGATAATAGATAAAATGTCAATAAATGAACATAGGCCACATTGAAGTATCTGTTGAAATATCTATATCACTATTGAAATATCTTGAAAACTAGCCAGGGAACAAATATTTTGCAATAAACAGCGTACATCACAGATATCAAATACTGAAAATAGAATTATTATATTAAATTTTTTTCTGAGGGGTTGCAATATCTTCTTTTTACTCTTAAATATCTATTGGGGGCTTCTACTGCACTTTTGGCTATATAGTTCTTAAGTAAACGACTAAGAGACACTGCAAGTTATTAATAAGCTGTAGGCACTATGCTGGGCAGGTTCTGAGCTACTCTAATCCTTCTACCTGTTTAAACCCACACAAACTCCAGTCACTGACCAATCTGATGTCTCCCAGGCTGTTTCTGCTCCATCATCCTGTCCTCAGGGTAAACTTCTCTTGGCCACATGCTCCTGGCCCATTCTGTCTGATGGTGGCCTTTTCCTCTCTCTGTTTCTCTCTTCTTCTCCCCTGTGGTCTCTCTCTAGAACTCTATTCTCTTCTAAGACCTACCTTACTATACTTTCTGCCCGGTCATAAGCTCCAGCCATTTATTGACCAATAAAGAATTAATGGGGGAGCAGTCTGTACAACACAGTGGTTACACAACACACAAGACACATAACACTGGAATCTTGGGTATTTACAATCTATAAGTAAAACTTATAGTGTGGGGGAGATAAAAATAAACAAGGAGACAAAGTAAAAGCCCTCCTATAGCTGATCAATTAGCAGTTATCAAGATACAGTCAAAGCAAACAGAACATCTGCATCCACTTAGCAAGACAAGTTTTACCAGATTAGCAACAGCAAAGCACTACTACTGCCAGTGTGATGGTTTATATATGCATGGCCCAGGGAGTAGCACTATTAGGAGGTGTGGCCTTGTTGGAGTAGGTGTGTCACTGTGGGTGTGGGCTTTAATACCCTAGTCCTAGCTGCCTGGAAGCCAGTATTCAGCTAGCAGCCTTCAGATGAAGATGTGGAATGCTCAGCTCCTCCCGTACCATTCCTGCCCAGATGCTACCATGCTCCCACCTTGATGATTATGGACAAATCTCTGAACCTGTAAGCCAGACTTCCAGTTAAATGTTGTTCTTCATAAGAGTTGCCTTGGTCATGGTGTCTGCTCACAGCAGTAAAACCCTAAGACCAGAGATTGGTACCAGAGATTGTCGTATTGCTGTGATAGGCCTGACCATGCTTTGGAAGAATGTGGATTTTGGGACATTGGATTTGGAAAGCAATAGAATGCTTAAATGGGTATTTTGTGATATTTTGGTAAAGGTATCAGAGATGCCAGCACCATGGATGATCAACAAATATAGCAGCAGCAATGGAGTGGAGTCAACCAGAGTCTAGAACACTACAGAGGGCAGAGCTGGAGATTTGACCCAAGCCCTTTGGAGGAGCCCAAAAGATCATGTGTAGATCCCAGACATTGGAACAAGAAGCTGTGAAATTGAAGTTGCCTTGGAGACCCAAAGATGTTAGAGATGCCAGAGCCATGGATACCTGCCAAGAAAAGCTGCTAACAGGAAGTGGAACCAGCGCAGCTGAGGAGAAAGAAGTTTGTTGCATTCTACAAAGATGAAAAAGGAGTGGAAATCTGAAGACCACTTTAACATCAGACATGGAGATGTTTGAAGTTTGCCCAGCTGATTTCCTATCTTGCTTTGGGGATTACAGTTAAGTGATTGGAGGAATTTCAGAAGAGACTTTGAACTTTTGACTTTTAACATTGTTGAGACGGCTATAGACTCTGGAGACTTTGGAGTTGGACTAAAATGTACTTTTTTATTATGCTATGGTTAGGTATGGTCCCCACATACTCATGTGTTTGAACAAGCCTATGGGGGCCAGAAATGGTAAGTCACTGATGTCCTAACACATAGTTTCCTTGGGAAGGTGTTTTTGTAGCATAAACTCATCTTCAAGTTCAAGCATAAGAAGAGGAATGGTTTCTAAAGCTAATTATTATGACTATATCCTTATGCCCTTCCCCATTTAGAATTTCCTAGTCTCTTCCTTGTTTTAGAGACCAGTCATCCCTTTCTCAAAGTGAAATAGGTGGAGATCACATCTGTTCATCCATTCAACTATATTTAAGCTGTGAACTAAGCCAAGTACTAGTATAAGTTCTTGTAGAGAGCAATCAACAAGAAAAAGGTGAGGATCTTGCTCCCATACATTTTAGTAGAAGGTAGGTAAAAGAGTGTATTAATAAATGAGGAAAATACTGGAGGTAAATACTATTGAGATCATTGAATCACGTGGCTAGGTGACTATTTGAGAAGTGGTAGTCAAGGAGAAATCAATTAGATGAAGGGTACAAGCCAAAAATGAGAAGCCATCCAAGAAAATGTTTGGGAGGAGGCAATCCAAGCAGAAAGAATGAAACTAGTTAAAGAACCTGCCAAGGAATCAAAAGTGCCACTTTTTTGAGAATCACACAGCTGGAACTAGAGCACTTCAAGAAGTCCCAAGGACAAGTGGGACAATTAGGTGATATTCAACACACCCTGAGGAAAGGCCTGGTGAGATGTTGTCAGCCATGGAGTCATGTTTAGCTCTCATTCTAAGAGTATTAAAAGGCGATGCAAGAATTTAAAGCAGGTAGTGATGAAATCTGATTTAACTTTGAAGAAAGTGGTCCAGCTTTCTTTGTGGGACAAAGGAAGAGGTCTGGAGATGAAGCAAAAGCTAGTATCAGCTCAAGTGTCAGATGTGGTGGTCCATGGTGTGAGTAGAACAGACAAAGAAAGCATATTGGGTTTTTTGATAAGGTATTTCCTAGAACAGATATGATCAAGACACCCCAGAAAGGAAATGTACCATAATGTTCTGATAGCATTCAGTCAGAGGGACATCTTTTGTCTTCTATGTGTTGTATTAAGGTTTCACAGAGAACCACCAGAAACTGAAGAAATTCTTACGAGGTCAGTTATCCATTTTACCAGAACAGCATGAATTATCTTATTTGGAAGATCTAATACTTAAAATTATTTATCTTTGTTGTGTTTAGTGGCCCAAGATTAAATACTCTGAACCATTCAGACACAGCCTCTCTGTCACAGACTATACTCTTTTTCTAATGGATCCCTACCATTACTCCTAGAGTTATGAATTATTATCTCTATGTTATAAGAAAAGAATGGAAAAGTTTTAAATGATTTGCCGAGTTTCACAGTTAATAGCACAATCATCATTGTAAGTTCTACTAAATCCAGACCCTAAGTCCTTTCCACTACATTACCCTAAGCATTCTTTAAACGGAATGTCTGCAATTTCTACCAAATACTTTAAATCCTCCTATGTAGTTTGTGTCCCCATAATGCCGAAGTATTTAGTCAAGGAAAAATAACAGACTATCATTTTATGCCAATGGCACTATGTCAATATCATGTGCCAATACCATAAATATCAGCCCACTGAACTATTTTATCAAAGTACTTTACACAAATCTATGAAAATCATAATGAAATTCCCACTATTTGGAAACAGTGGCAAGCCCATAAATGTGGCTTTCTATGAAGCCAATATAATCATTATTCAAAATTGTTGTCCGTATAAGACACAGTTCATTTTACCTAGGTACCTTTGAGAATCTGTTCATATAGTGAAGACGTTAATACATAGAGAAACACTCCTGGTGTTCTTGTCTGCATAAGAAACAGAAAAAGTATTAACAATGGTTAACAACTCACTCATAACCCTGTGTCAGTCAAGACACTCACTATTCAAGGATTGAGGGATTTAGTTTTAAGAAAAAGCTAATGGAATCTTGTTAAAAATATTTTCTCAGATTCAAATGTCATGTTATTCTCATTTTACTTAATCTCTAAATATTGGATCCACATTTGCCTTTCTTACCTGATTCATATCCAAACCTCTACTTCTAACATTCTCCTTATGTAACTTCTATTCAAACTGGAAAGATAAAGGAAAAATGATCTATTTTTAAAGAAATCATTTTTAAAATAAATTCTTGGTTGTATGCCCTCCATTTCTCCAAAAAAAAAATAAAATAAAATAAGCAGAAAATGCCATTTGTTCTTGTATTTTAAAAAATCATATAAGACACTGAGGTTCTTTGAAGGTGGCCTTGGTATTAGAAGACTGACCCCAGGCCCTTAGTTTGGACAAAGGATTGATGAGCTACTAAGATTAGAAAAATAACAAGAAAAGAAGATTTCCGAAGCAAAAAGGACAAAGCAGAGGGCTCTACATTATCTGACTTCAAAACATGATACAAAACATGATACAAAAACATGACAGGTGGCTGTCAAAGCATTTTGGCATTATATCTGATTTGTAACAGACACATTGACCAGTGAGTGGATCAACATAGAGAACCTAAGAATTAATCCTTACATCTGCAGCCAGTCAGTTGTCAACGACAGTGCTAAGAACATAAGGTGGAGAAAGAATAGTCTTCAGTAAATGTTGGAAAATTGAGCATCTACACACACCGTAATGAAACTAGAACTTCATCCTAAGGAACAATGCAAATCAACTCAAAATACAGTAATGATTTAAATGTAGACAGTGAAATAAAACTGCTAGAGGAAAATGTAAGGAGAGATATTTCAAAATATTAGAATGAGCAGGATTGTAAAATAGACAAATGAAAGTATGTCAAATTTCAAAAGCTTCCACACACAAAAAAATAGTCACCAGCATACAGAGACAATCTTCAGAGGAGGACAAAATATTTGCAACCTGGATCTGACATGGGGGGTTGGAAACCAGAATAATTATAGGTTCAAAATTTTAAAGTGTGCTATCTCATACCTATAATCACAGTTCTTAGGGGTCTAAGGCAGGAAGAGTCTAACCAACCTGGGCTACAGAGTAAGAGATAGTATTTCAAATAAATAAACAATGAAAACTCTCAATAGCAAAAAGAAATACTATAATAATATATAATCTGTAGTCCTAAGTCAACATTTCTCAAAAGGAGGCATTAAAATGAACAATAAAGATATGTAATCGTGACCAAATCATCATGGAAATGCAAAAGAATCACTCTAGTATGAATGAGTATCATCAAGCAAAATGAATATAGTAAGTGCTGTTAAGGACATGAACAAAAATAGAGCAAAGAACAGAGTTGATGATTCCATAAAGCAGCCCAGCCATTGTGGAAAGCAGTATTAGAATTTGTCAAAAAATTGAAGTTCAGACTCATATACACTCCAACAATCCTAGTGCTGAGTATAAGTCTGAAGGAAATCAAGTCACTAAGGAAATGCTGTATATGCACAATGAAGTGGTAAAAAGAATGGAATCCTGCCATTTGGAGAAAGTTTAGTGAGAGTGAAGATTGTTGAATGAAATAAGATAGGCACAGAATGGCATCTTACTCACAAACAGAATCTTAAAAAGTTAATCTTATCAAAGTTTAAAGGAGGACAGTGGTGGCCAAAGGTTCGAGAGAATAAAGAGGTGGAGGCAGTTTGACCAGTTGATATTAAGTTACAGTTAGAAGCAGGAATCTTTGGTTGTGGTTTGGGACTCACACATAATAAGCAGAATATGTTCCAAAAGGCTACAACAAAAGGAAGAAACTCTAAGAAACAATGAGTATTTGGAGACATAAATATGTATAATATGATTTAAATAATTTTAAGATAAATTAAATGTTTTAAGATATTAGACAAGAAGATATCCTTAATTAGAAGAATACAGATATGCTAATATTTATCTTTTCCTCAAGTTAGATTTAACTAATTCAAGGGGGACAAAACCTACGTATGTAGAAAGTTGGACATGGCACATTTTTAACTATTTAATCTAGGGAGTTGGTATAAAAAATGGTATACAGGGTGTGGGTGGAGACCTCTGCCTGGGCCACCAGAGGTCCATAGCCAAGAAGCGCCAGGAGAAGGCTACCCTCCCAGGAGCGTGGAAAAGCCAAGAGTGGGGTTAGGGCGAGTACCACTGCTCACTGAGAACCGCCCAAAACCAGCAGGATACGGGGCCTGAGGAAAACTCAGGGACAGGAAACCTCTGAAACTTCCAGTTCCATCTGTGAGTGGAGACCTCTGCCTGGGCCACCAGGGGTCCATAGCCAAGGAGCGCCATGAGAAGGCTACCCTCCCAGGAGCGTGGAAAAGCCATGAGTGGGGTTCGGGCGAGCAACACTGCTCACCAGGACCCACCCGGAACCCTCAGGTCACAGGGACGGAGGTAAAGTCGGGGACAGGAACTTTCCGGTTTCCATCTGTGCCTGGGGACCTCAGCCTGGGACACAGGGCTCCAGGGGAGAACTGGTATCCCAGGAGTGCTGACACACCTTTCAGCACAGGCAGGGCCACCGCTTCTGTTCAAGTTCACTGGATCAAGAGAGACCCTTGCAGAACCATCAGGACATAGGAGCCAAGGGACAGCTGGGGACAGGATCCTTCTGGTTTCTGTCTGCACCCCAGAGCTGACCCTGTGCCACGGCTCTCCAGGCCCAAGTACCTCTCATAGAGAGCTGGTCTTCAAGGAGTATTGACACAGAGGCAAGCCACAGCCAGACAGAGTAAGACCAACTAACATCAGAGATAACAAGATGGCAAAAGGCAAGGGTAAGAATATAAGGAACGGAAACCAAGGCTACTTGGCATCATCAGAACCCATTTCTCCCAACACAGCAAGCCCTGGATACCCCAACACACCAGAAAAGCAACACTCAGATTTAAAATCATTTCTCATGTTGATGATAGAAGACTTTAAGAAAGAAATTAACACCCTTAAAGAAATACAAGAGAACAGAGATAAACAACTAGAAGCCCTTAAAGAGGAAACACAAAATACTCTACTTACAACTCTAGTACTTGGCACATGACATTAATCTTTGTATTATGCCAATTAGTTTACTGAGAAGCTTTATGGAACTATCAACTATTTAAATATGCATCATCAATTATAACCCCTTCATTTCACTTACTCTAAAGACATCGAAATTTTGTCAGTCCCATAGATACTTGATGGCATGTATACATTATAGCCATGCATGCTTGTTCAGGCTCTGTGCTAGAGTCACCAGCAGTAATGAACAGATCATATATAAACTAAAAACTCATAATAGTCCCAAGAACAAAAGGGAAATTCAGTCACAGTTACGTTCATCCCTCTTCCCCAACAATTTTATGAAGAAATGTTTGAAAATGCGTAAGAACACTGAGAACGTGGTGATATAGCACTGCTAGCAATCAGTGAAAGTTGAAGAGGTCATGCTCAAGTCCTCTTAAAGTTGTAATTAAAATTACCTTAAGCCACATCTGAGTCACTAAAGTTGTCCTTTGCTTTTCTGGTGTATGTGTGGTTGTATGAGTGTGCATACTTGCATCTTGACAGGGGTGGGAGATATGCACACATATGGGGGTGTTCAGAAGTCACCCTCAGGCATCATTCCTCAGGAGATGTCTATTTGATCATTTTTTATTTTACTGTTATTTTTGAAACAGGGTCTCTCATTGGTACCTGCAGCTGACCAGTGAGCCCCAGAGACCTTCTTGCCTCTGCCTCCTGAGCACTGGGATCCACAGTGGGATCCACCATTCATGCTCCACAGTGTCTGGTTTGTTGTGATGGTGCTGAAGATTGACATCAGGTCCTCATGCCTGCACCCTGAGCACTGAGTTGTCTTCTATTTTCTGCCAACTCCTTGAAGATTACTTTAAGTCAATGATTTGCAATTTGCATTTGTTTGTTTTCAATTCTTGTCCTCTGTACAGAAGGCCAGCATCTGAACACCAAAATACAGCCTCAGTTTTATTGATAATCTTCCCATTGAGAATTAGCCTCTGTTCCCTCTTGCATAATGACGAGATTTTTTCCCCCTTTATGTTGACTGTGGTGCTGTGTGAATTCAAAGAGTAATTAATGAGATACAGTGCCTGAGACTTTTTCTTGAAAACCCATTCTTAGAAGTTCAGTTATGCTGAGTCTCCTTGCTAGACAAACCACATGCAGACATTGGTATTGACAATCCAGATGACCAAGACACTGAGCTATCTCAGACCCACCAACAATCTTTTAAGTGAAGATATCATCTTCAGGCTTGTAGTCCAAGACCATATTACCTTCTCCCTGGTATTGGAGCCATCCCTCAGCCTCAAAGCCAAAGCACAGAGAAGAGCTACATCTCCTGTGTCTTAATGACACATAGTGATCTATAAGCATAACTAAATATCTTTTATTCTCCTGACTTCTGCTACTTGTCACATAGCAACCAGTGACCAGAAGGAACACTACTCTGGCAATTATAATGTATTCATGTATTTAGTATTTGTCAAAATCCTAATGAAGATAGTGAACTATCTTTAACTCAGGTGTCTCTAGAAGTTGGGTTATTGAGCTTTTGTACAAGATACTAAGTGAATTATGATGCTGAGCATGACTAGATTGAAGGTCAGTGTCAAGAATAAATAATGAGAACAAGAGGAAATGAAGAAATAAAGAGTGAACTGGGTTTTTTTTTCTTGAATTCCACCTGTCTACACAAATTATTGTCTGACCACCCGATCTCACACACATGGAATGTACAAAAGTAAAAGTAGGTGAGGGGTGCCAGGGGTTCTTGTTAGAGGAAAGAATGGGGACACATACAAATGATGGAGAATTGTAGTTAGTTATTATGTTGGATCTAGTTTAATAGTTCTACACACAACATGGTGACTGTAGTTAATAACAAAGCATATAAATTATTAATGAGTTAAGGTATTGAGAATATAGAAATTGTTCTCATCACAAAAGCCATAAATAAGTAAGGTGACGGATGAGTAAATTAGCATAAATATATGCTAATTTACTCATCCATCACTTCACTTTATATATATATATATATATATATATATATATATATATATGTATGCATGTATGTATATAATTAAAGAGAACTAAAAACCTAACTTGTATATGGCCCCAGTTATCTAACTCCACATGTCCAAGGTACACACAGGAACAACTTCAACAAGGAGAATTTTCCTTTTTTGTAGTCAGTCTCACCACATAGCCCTTGCCAATCTGAAGCTTACTCTGTTGTCCCGGTTGTCCTTACACTCACAGAGATCTGCCTGCTACTGCTTCCCACGTGCTGGAATTAAAGATATATGCCATCATACATAGCCTGACAATCATGTCTTAGCATTCATTTCTAGGTTTACCAATTCAGTATGCCGATCATGATGCCTAAGGCCCAGGATATTTTAAATTGATTATAACTCAATGAAATTTCTAGAAACACACAAAGATCCTAGTAATGTTTCGGAACATTTAAAAATGTTATTCTCTTTTCTCTCTCTCTCTCTCTCTCTCTCTCTCTCTCTCTCTCTCTCTCTCTCTCTCTCTGTGGGGGTTTAGATTTGTGGCATATGTGTGCTTACATGTATATGTAGATATAATCGTCCATGTGTGAGTCAACATATGGTATCTCCCTCATTGGCACAATATCTTATTTTTTAGATAGGATCTTCCACTGATCCTGAAGTTGACCAATTGCTTAGGATGGCTAATCAATAAGTCCCAGAAATCTCCTGCCTCTGCCTCCAAGCACTGGGAATACAAAAGCATACTGCAATGCCCAGATTTCTACATGGGCTCTAGGGATCGAACTTAGATCCTCATACTTGTCAGCAGGCGTTTTGACCACTGAGCATCTCCCCAGACCCTTCACTGCACTTTTTATACACAGATAATCAGACACATCAAGGGTTCTTTAAATGCATGCATTGTAGGGAGGCTTCCAGAAAATATTACTAAAAGAAGAGGTTTCACACGGGAAAGAGATAAAAAAAAAAAAAAAAGGACCTTAAAATAGTCGATTAAGATTCTGGTAGATACTGACTTTATCCAAGATAAAAAAAAACACACACAAAACATTTAACTTTCATAGAAAAATTCTTTATGTAGTCATTCATCTTTCTTGGATATTTTAGTCCTTTCATGTTAGGATGAGGGCTCTAGATACAACAGTTAGTTTAAAAATCTCAGTGATCATTCAATAAATACATTTTTTTAAAAAAATGTGAGTAATCCTGCACCCAAACTCTACCAATTCCCATCTATTAAGCTTAAAAAGAAGGTTTATATTTGTGTCTGTTGACCTTGTTCCCTTTCACTTTTCATTGGAAAGAGGGCACCCCACAGCATCACATCTGTGTCTTTACTCTCCTGCCCTTGGATCTCTTCTCTTTGACAATGCAAAGCATGCCCTGTTCTCTTCTGATTTAGTCTTATTACACCTTCTTGTTGCCTTTATTGATAAATAACACATATAAGTCATTATTCTGTGTGGTGGTTTGAATAGGAATGGGCCCCATAGACTCAGTGTTTGAATTCTTGACCCAGAGGGAGTGGCTCTATTAGGAGATATGGACTTAGTGGAGTAGGTGTGGCCTTACTGAAAGAAGTGTGTCACTTTGGGGATGGGATTTGAGGTCTCCTATGCTCAAGCTATGCCCAGTGTGGCACATAGTCTCTTTCTGCTTCCTAAGGATAAAGATGTGGAAATCTCAGCTACCTCTCCAGAACCATATCTGCCTGCATACTGCCATGATTCCTGCAATTATAATAGTGAACTAAATCTCTGAAACTCTACGGTAGCCCCAATTAAATTTTTTCTTTTATAAGTATTGTCATGGTCATGGTGTCTCTTCACAGCAATAAAACTCTCACTAAGGCATTCCCTTATATCATTTTTATTTGATAACAGAATAAAATACTCTTAGTACAAAACAACTTATTGAAAACTATATTTATGTATTTTAAACTCCAGATTTTATTCCCCTACTGGTCCACCTTCCGACTGTTCCACATCCCATACCTCCTCCCCACACCCTGTCTCTATGAGGATGTCCTCACCCCCTACGCCCACCCCACCAGACCTGTAAACTCCCTGGGGCCTCCAGTCTCTTGATGGTTAGGTGCATCCTCTCTAACTAAACCCAGACCTGGCAATCCTCCACTGCATATGTGCTGGGGGCCCCATATCAGCTTGCTTGCGTATGCTGCCTGGTTGGTGTTCCAGTATCTGAGAGATCTCCAGGGTCCAGATTAATTGAGACTGCTGGTCCTCCCACAGGGCCTATTTTTAAAGAGTTCTTCCCTTCTCTTGAGGAAGCCAATGGCATGGTTGATGCTCATTTCACCAGACGTTTTCTCTGTACATCTAATATATAATTTAGAATCTCAAATCCAAATTAAGCAGATGTGAGATGAAAATAAAAGTATCCATGTCTAAGTTCTCATTTTTGTTAGCCATTATAAAAATTTATGCTTGTTTTGGTGGTAAAAATCGTGGTGGTTATAGGAGGGTTAAAAAGCCAGAACTCAATTCCAGGACTTGAAACCCCACTGAACCCTGAGCTCCCCCCCAAGCTCAGGACTTGAAATCCCACCATTCCCCACACTGGAAGTCCCAACCCTTGAAAACTCTGCCCGCAAGAAACCCTATGTAAGCCTGCCTCTCACACATCTTTCTGCTGCTTCTCTCCCAGGCAGAGGCAGTCAGCCTCATATGTTGTTCCCGATAAATCTCTTGTGTAAGATTAGTTTGCAGTGTAACTTGTGGTATCCATTGGATCCCAACCTCCCAGATACCTTTTCCTTCAGAGCTATAACACAGTTACACTGATTCCTTATTTTTTGACTTACACCCATTGTCCTACACCACTCTTCTACCTTCCCATTTCCAGATACTTCAAACTCTCAAATACTGAGAGGCACATTTTTACTTTTTATTCATTGCTGACCTGTGTTTACAAGTAAAGTACACTCTACTGTTTCTTGAGCTATTTTGATATCTCATCACAAATTACCCATTCAATATCATGTCACTAGTTATCTCTTCTTATACTTAGAAGCAGCTCCATTTGTCCCTAAGTTAATTCAAAAACAAGAAACTAAAATTCACCAGTTACAATACTACAATAATTAAAATGTAGTTCTCTGAAGAAGTAAATATGAGCAGATGCCAAGTGATCTTCATTCCACTGTTGTGAGCTTTGAACTCCTAGTAGAAGTACATTAATGAGACAAAGAAAGGCAGTAACGAACAGCTGTGTGTCCTTGTCTCTCTGTCTCTGTCACTGTCTGCTTCTCTCCCTCCTTCCTTCCATCCCCTCTGTGTGTGTGTGTGTGTGTGTGTGTGTGTGTGTGTATGTGTATGTGTGTGTATGTGTGTGTTGTAAATATATACTCATGTGGAGTAGACACATGTCTATTTGTAAAAAACCAGAGGTCATTGATTTGGAGTGTTTTTCTCAAATGTTCTCTAAAGTTTTGGTTTTTTGTTTGACAGGGAGTTTCTCCCTGTGCCTGGAGTTCATCAATTAGGATAGGTTAACTGTACAAAGAACTCTAAGGATCCCTCTGTGTCCACATCGCCTTAATACTGAGTTGCATATACCTGCCACTGGACCTGATTTTTATGTTGTTGCTGTTTTATGTATGTCCTGTTTGCATGGCAAACACTTTACTGAGTGAGCCATCTCCTCCAACCCATGCATGGCTTTTGTTCCTTTTTTAATAGAAATTTTAGTATTAAAACTTGAAAATAAGTAAACACACACACATCAAAATTAATTAGATGAAATGTCTATTCAACTCAAGGAACATCTCTACAATCAGAATAGTATTCAGAATAGAAGCTGGGGAGCTTCATCTTAAATTTTACACTTTCAGTATCAAATATATTTTATACACTAATCCACTACCAAAACCAAAAAAAAAAAAAAAATCTATTGACAGAATTAGAACTAAAAAAAAAAATGATTAACCTTACATCTTCATTTATAAACTGTGTCCATACCTTCAATCAGTCCTGTCTCATCCCCTCATGTGGCCTTTCTAGTTTTCTTTTCTTCATATTTTACTGTATCCATGTGTACATTTGTTTATATATCTACATATATTATTGGCTAGATTCCACACATGTAATCTAGTTCATTTTAATTGGATCCTTTGTCTCCACTTTATCATAGATTCACTATGTTTTAGTCATTTTCTTAAATTTCATAAATATTCTAGAACTTACATTAAATTTTTACTTATATCATATTCTAGGAAGAAAAGAATGATGTATCAAACCAATCTCTCAGTACCTTCAAATTGTAAATTAAGATTTTGTTTACTTTCTTGGATAGATTGAAGAGGACATCACATTTATAAGAAAGTTCCAGAGGAAAATAATCCTACAATAAATGTTCAAGTAGACTTCTTTTCATGTAAAAACCGCAAAGAAATTGGTAATCTCAAATAATAGGCATTGCTTCAATTTTTTTGTGCTAATATTTTGTGAAGAATGACATTTTTACTTATCACTAATTTTGTAATAATGAAACTATTGGTTCATTCAACAAATATTTATCAAGAACTCAGTATATATTAGGCAGCATGCCATGTTCAGGGGCCATAACAGTGAACAGAGCTCTTTATGAAAGGTTTATACTGGGAAAGCAGAGGTACAAGACAAGAAACATAAACAATTAAGTGTGAGATAAGGCTATGCTGATGGATGCTGGAAAGGGAATAAGCAACAGAGCATCCATCTAGATGGAATCTTAGATGGAAGAGATTCCCGGAAAGGTGACTTTAGTTTTTTCCCAACTACATAGCTTTTTTTTTTCATTCCTTTCATTTTTTATTGAGTTTATTTGAAACTAATGATTAAGTCACAGAAAAAATGGAAATACGGCACAAAACATTTTTACTTCTATTTCAGTTCTTCCATGATTCCTGAGTCTTTTTGTGTATATGTCCTATAAAAAATGGATGCAGTGGCTCTCTGCTCCTCCCTTTTCCAGAGACAGTTGCATCTTCTTGTTCAGTGCCAGCTTTGCCCTGTAGACAAGATGATGAAGGTCGATGTGAACAGATTTGTCCATATTGGGTGCCTGATTACCAGGGCTGCCTTCTGCTCGGCACTTGGCGAAGTGGAGATTTTTGCCATCAACGACCCCTTCATTGACCTCAACTATATAGTCTACATGTTCCATATGACTCCACCCATGGCAAATTCAACGGCACAGTCAAGGCTGAGAATGGAAAGCTTGTTATCAACGGGAAGCCCATCACCATCTTCCAGGAGCGAGATCCCGCTAACATCAAATGGGGTAATGCTGGTGCCGAGTATGTTGTGGAGTCTACTGGCATCTTCACCACCATGGGGAAGGCTGGGACCCACTTGAAGGGTGGGGCCAAAAGGGTCATCATCTCCGCCCCTTCTGCCGATGCCCCCATGTTTGTGATGGGTGTGAACCACAAGAAATATGACAACTCACTCAAGATTGTCAGCAATGCATCCTGCACCACCAACTGCTTAGCCCCCCTGGCCAAGGTCATCCATGACAACTTTGGCATTGTAGAAGGGCTCATGACCATGGTCCATGCCATCACTACCACTCAGAAGACTGTGGATGGCCCCTCTGGAAAGCTTGATGAGATGGCTGTGGGGCTGCCCAGAACATCATCCCTGGATCCACTGATGCTGCCAAGGCTATGGGCAAGGTCATTCCAGAGCTGAACGGGAAGCTCACTGGCATGGCCTTCCATGTTCTGCCCCCAATGTATCCTTTGTGGATCTGACATGCAGCCTGGAGAAACCTGCCAAGTGGTGAAGCAGGCATCTGAGGGCCCATTGAAGGGCATCCTGGGCTACACTGAGGACCAGGTTGTCTCCTGAGACTTCAATAACAACTCTCACTCTTCCACCTTCAATGCTGGGGCTGGCATTGTTCTCAATAACAACTTTGTAAAGCTCATTTCCTGGTATGACAGTGAATACGGCTACAGCAACAGGGTCATGAACCTCATGGCCTACATTGCCTCCAAGGAATAAGAAACCCTGGACCATCCATCCCAGCAAGGACACTGAGAGCAAGAGGTCCTCAGTTGCTGAGGAGTCCCTGTCCCAACTTGGCCCCCAACACTGAGCATCTCCCTCACAAGTTCCATCCCAAACCCCCATAATAACAGGAGGGGGCTAGGGAGCCCTTCCTACTCTCTTGAATACCATCAATAAAAGTTCGCTACACCCCCCCAAAAAAAATGGATGCAGTGTTACATAACATCAGCACACAACAGATTGAACACTCAAAATCATGGGTATTATTTCCCCTTCTTTATTAAACTCCTTAATTTGGTTTACTAAATAAATCACTTTAGCCTGTTTTCCAGCTGATGATCTACATGGGGAAAATTTGTTAAGCCTTAGATAGCTGAAGATATCTCTGTTTCAACTCAGTTCAAGATATAAATAGAAATCTGGCAAAGAAGGGGGAGGCGATACAATGTTTGTCTTCATCTCTAGTAGCTCTAGCTTGCCCAAACTGGACAGAAGCATGGATTTTTATCTCCATGGCTCAAGTCAAACTTACTTCTATGAGACCTTGCTACTTTTTTACCTCTATAAAAGATACAATTTAAAAGATGTTAGAAATTACATTTTATAAAATGATATTCTGCTATACTCACAGATTGGTGCCTAGCCCAATAGTCATCAGAGAGGGCTCCTCCAGCAGCTGATGGAAGCAGATACAATCCATGTGACTTGATGCAAATAAAACACTGCATGTTTAGACCCTGTCTTTTCTACCTCCTTCCCACACTGCCCTCTCCCTTCAGTGAAATAAAAAGCCTGGGGAACATTAGAAAAGTGTGAACATAAACTTGGTGAGGCAGTCAGTGTTCTCGAAAGAAAATCTAAACAAAAACCAAATGGAAAGAAAAATAGTAATAAAACAGCTTTGGTGTGAAAGTTATCCAGTGCCCCGTGACTGTCAACTTTGAGTTATGATGGCTTATAGAAAGTACTAGAAAGTTTCCAATAAGGCATCGTTCATATACTGGTGGGATTTGTGCGCATTGTTAGCTTCAATTCTTATATTCATTTGTCATTTTTTGCATGTAATAAGTTCTGATTTCTACAGATATACTACATCATACTGAAGAGCTCACAAAATATGTCTTACAGAAGCATCACAGTGAGCAGAGTTTCCCAAAACAGACCTAGCAGGTTCCTTCTGAGAGTCGAGACACACCTACTGGGGCCCAGCACTTTCCTGCCCCACTCACACACATACCACTGTGTGTCTCGCCTCCTTCTTTCAAACACTAAACCATCAAGGCATGCATTCACCAAATCTCAATTTGAAAGGACAAGAAAATGTTATACACCCCTGAATATCAGATCTTTCCTTTCAAGATAACACAAAGAAAATACAATTTTTCTACTATCTAATAAAAGCCAGCTCTTACATAAGATGGAGACCTTCTTTGACTTTGGAGATTCTTTTCCATTTATTAGCATAAACAAAACATAGGGGCAAAGACACTACTTGCTGACAATCTCTGTCTCCCTCTATGTCTGTCTGTCTGTCTCTCTCTCTCTCTCTCTCTCTCTCTCTCTCTGTCTGTCTTTCTGTCTCTCTGTCTCTGAGAATGGACCCATCTTAACTGTATTAAAAAAAAAAATCAAACTCTCCCTCACAAATATATGTGCCAGGTTACATATACTGTCCCACAATAACACATTTTAGAGCCTAAGCTTTTACTTAATTTTAGCATAGCAATGAATCAAAATATCTACCTTAAGACTATATATTTTATTAATTAAATTTGCATATTGAATATTTCAAGTGAAAATACAATGTATTCTAATACTCTTCTTTTTCCTAAGTCTGTCCTATTTCTGTCACCTCTGTCCTACAGATCTCTTCCTCATATTTTTGTCTTTTTGACGACCCGTTGAGTTCAACCAGGACCATTTGCATGACCAAGGGTTTGGATCTAATTACTGATGCCTGGTGGGCTCATCAGCAAGTATACAACTGAAGATAATGGCTTCCCCTGCCCAGAATCTACCAATATGTAGTAGTTCAACAAAAAAGTGTGGGAAGCCATGATCCCCTCAGCACATGGATGACTGGCTGCTGACAGAGCCAATAGTGTGCTGTCTCAGTGTCAGTAGCTATAACTGCTGTGAGTTCATGATGGCAATATCTGTATTGTACCTATAAGATGGCATGTTATAGCCCTTCTCATTAACTTCCAGCTCCTCAGGGCCCCACAGCTGATCAGCGCCGGGACAAAGATCCCTCGCCGGAGATTGCAAGACCCAGCGGAGGGCCAAAGACACGCCCCACAGCTCACCAGACCACAGAGACTGACCGCCAGCAGCTTCCGGCGACGGCCGGAGACC
>CM052717.1:1225709-1239073 GCA_028551405.1 Uromys caudimaculatus | reverse complement strand
ACAATGGAGTACGACTCAGCTATTAAAACAGTGATTTAATGAAATTTGCAGGCAAATGGATGGAACTTGAAAATATCATCCTGAGTGAGGTAACTCAGTCACAAAAGAATGAGCATGGTATGTACTCACTGATAAGTGGATATTAGCCCAAACGTTTGGAATACCCAAGATTCACTTTACAGTAACTGCTGGACTGAGAGTGATGTACCAGATGGAGGAGTTAGAGAAGGGACTGAAGGAGTTGAGGGAGTCTGCAGCCCTATGGAAGGAACAACAGTGTCAACTGGCCGCCCCCCCCTCCCGGTCTTCCTGGAGGCTGGACCACCAACCAAAGAATACACATGGAGGGACCCATGGTTCAGACCACATATGTGACAGAGGAGGGCCTTGTTGGCCATCAGGGGGAGGAGAGGCCCCAATAAAGGGGAATGTCGAGGTGGGAATATGGGAGTGGGCAGGCGGGTGGGTGGGAGGTGGAATTCCATCATAGAGATGGGGGACGGGGAAGGGATAGGTGGTCTCCAAAGAGGAGACCTAGAAAGGGGGAAACATTGGAAATGTAAATAAAGTATCAAAAAAAAAAAAAAAAGGATAGAGAGCTAATGATCCATCACTCTATGGTAATAACAAGACTCCTGAGGGAACTCAAGTTTAGAAGGATTAAGAAGCATTCTGTCTGCTTTGGTCTAAATGAACAGGTCTGACCACAAGTGAGGAGCAGAGAGATCGAAGAATAAAATGCACAGCTCTAATGAATCTTGTAGTTCATTTCTGAAATAATTTCTCTCACTTTATACCCATTAGTGACTAATACCTTCTAGTTGAGCATAAGTGTAGTTTTGTTTGTTTTCAGATTTATATAGAGTTTGCCCTGCCCCCTCACTTCCAAGTTCCTATTTGCTTCTGAGTTGAATTCAGAAGGCTCTTTTCATTGGTACATTGTTTGAACTTTACATGATAGTGAAGGCAGATCAGAGAATGCCGCCATACTGTTTGTAGTTCTCTGTTTATAAGAACATATCGCAATCGATGTTTGCACTCCAGGAAAGGATGGTTTCAATTTTGTCATCGACAGATGGACGCATTGTGCTGCCAGCACATACTTACCCTGCCAAGTTTCTTCTTATTGCTCGTGTACAGATAGCTTCTGAGGCTTGGTGTTCAGCTGTTTTCTTTCCAAGTTTAGTTTCTTCACAAAGTGAGAAGCACCTGTTAAATGGCAGCATTTGTTACAATAATGAGAATATTAGCTGAATGAAGCCCCAAAAAGGTTAGTGGGCAGACATCAGCTTTAATATGTTTAGTATTATCAACTGCTACTTTATTTATTCAGATTAATATTTAGATATGCTAAGGAAATCAGATCTGAACATTGCACTGATTGCAATCAAAATAAAGAGCTGAGATTTTGAGGCTAGGTGTTCAGAACTGGTTACAATTTTGTACTTTTAGCTTATCAATATTTGATCAATATGGTGATGCTAAATAAGCTTATTCTTATAAGATTATTATAGGCACACCCCATATTCATTTATGAAGAAATGAAAGCTTAGAAATTTTTTAATGTATGATAGGGCATATTTGCATGTGAAGGGATCAGACCCTATTACAGATGGTTGTGAGCCACCATGTGGTTGCTAGAAATTGAACTCAGGATCGCTAGAAAAGTAGCCAGAGTTTTAACTGCTGAACTATTTCTCCAGCTCCATGCTTGGAATTTTTTAATTCAAAGAACACAGGCTCTAAATGGCAAAGATTAGCTTTTAATTTTTCTCAAATTATTTATGAAGTTCATATTCAAATTCTTAGTTTTGAATATTTATTTATTTTTATTGTATGTGTACTATTGGTTTGCCTGCATATATGTAAGTGTACAAGATATGTCCCTGGTGCTTCAGAGGCTAGAACTGGAGTTACAGATGGTTAGACGTCACCATGTGGTTGTTGGGAACTGAATCCTAGTGTTCTACAAGAGCATCAAGGCTCTTAACTGCTAAGCCAACTCTCTAGCTTCCAAAATCTTCGTATTTTTATACCTAGGATTTGTAAAGAAATAGTACTAGAGCACAGGACTGTTACAAAGAAAGCTGAAATATAAAATACACTATTTCAGTGTGTGTGTAATTTGTTGCAAAGCTGCAATCCTGGTTAAGGAGTGGAGGTCACTGGAGCTGTCCATGAATAGTTTTAGGTTTCTTCTTGTTGCTATTGTTCTGAGTTCCATTTATTTCTCTTAACTCAATTGCACAGTTCATTGTTTCATGAAATTCATCAAAATTCACATACCTTTGGAAGTCCTAGAAAATATTCATTTACTGTATATGCTCAAGTTCTCTTTTTCTTCATACAATATATCCTGATCTTCCCCCACCTCTACCCTCCACACCTTCTTTCTCTTTCTTTTCAGAAAACAAGCAAGTAAAAAAAAAATCAACAAACCAGAATTAAAAGACAAAACCAAGGGAAAAGCATAACACACACACACACACACACACACCATAAAAACACAAAATTGGAAACCACAAGCAAAAGACTAGTAAGATAAAAATGTTCAAACAAAGTAACATGAGACAAGAGAAAACTCTACAAAAATATCATTGCATCCATTTTGTATTGTCCATCTACTGGTGGACATGTGACCTACTGTAAATGTGGTTTGTGTACCACTGAGACTATCAACTTTATTACATTGAAGACATTCACACATGTTTAGAATCTGAGTGCATATAATGAACCTCTTAAATTTGTTCACCACAGCATTTTTCCTGTTTCTCTAGGTGTTATGATATGCATATTTCTGCACAATTGCATTCTTGTACAGAATTTTCAGTTATAATATATGTATGTATATGTATATGTATGTGTGTGTGTGTATATATGTGTGTGTATATATATATATAAATATATATATATATATTTATATATATATAATTCCAAAGGGCCAATGAGTTGGCTTATCTAGAAAAACTGCTTCTTTCAACTCTGAGTATAGTTTAAAGCCTCAGGATCCACACGGAAAAGGAGAAAACAGATCACTCTAAGTTGTTCTCTGATCTCTACACAAGTACAGCAATGTGTGGTGCATGTTTATAGATACAAGCACATACATATATAGGTACGAACACACACACACACACACACACACACACACACAAAACAAATACATGAAAAAAAGACTACAAATCTAGATTCAACTAAGAAAACATAATGATAACCTTTTACAGGTTTTGTAGTCTGAGATCACAAAAATTATTTACTAATCTACAGAACTTATTGTGGATTTTCTTGTTACACTTTAGGTTTTTGGGCACAGTATGGATGAGTATGCCAAAGAGGAGTTATATGCTAGAAGAATAACACTTGTACAGAAATTGCTAGAGTCTGACCAATACAGATGCGCATGCACGTAGCCAACCATTGGACTGAGCACAGAAACCCCAATGGAGGAGTTAAGGGAAGGACTGAAGGAGCTGAAGAGGTTTGCAACCCCATAGGAAGAACAACAATATCAACCAACTAGACAGAGCTCCCAGGGACTAAACCACCAACCAAAGAGTACACATGGATAGACCCATGTCTCCAGCTGGATATGTAGCAAAGGATGGCCTTATCTGGCATCAGTGGGAGGGGAGGCCCTTGGTCCCGTGAAGGCAAGATGCCCCAGCATAGGGGAATGCTAGGGCAGTGAGGCGGGAGTGGGTCAGTGGGTAGGGGAGCTCCCTCATAAAAGCAGAGGGGAGGAGGAATGGGATAGGGGAGTTGTAGAGGGGAAACTGGGAAGGGGGATAACATTTGAAATGTAACTAATAAAATAACCAATAAAAAATAAAAAACAAAACAAACAAACAAATAGAAAACCCAAGTGTTTTAAATCACATGGCCTTTGTTGTGACTTTAACCTGGACTGATGTCAATAATGTAGAAATGTAAATCACAGCAAAATTTATAGTATATAAATGTACATGTAAAGTCTGTGTGTGTGTGTGTGTGTGTGTGAGTGTGTGTGCATGTGTGTGTGTATGTGTGTAAAATGTATAGCATATTTTTATAGATGTAATGCGTCACACCTCAGGCTGTGTGAGAGGTTTGTTTCTCAGTGGTACCCTTGGATGTGGTGTAAGACAACAGGAGTACATTTAGGGGTGGAGACTTAGTAGAGCTGGAAATGTCCTCTGTTGCCTTTGGTTTACACAAGTGTTTTGTTTATTATGACTTTTTAATTAAACAGACTTAATTGAAATCATTTAATGTTCCTTTTGTCCTAATATATTGAGTTAATTTATTGGATAACTTGAAGCAATATTGGCTAAGAAAATTGACTTTGGAGTTACTGTTAAACTTGAATTTTGACTAACCCACTTACTAGCTGGTTTTCTCATGTATGACCTAAATTCTCAGAAACGCAATTGTCTCATAGATAAATGAGACAGAATCTACCCTGAGGAGCTATGGCGAGGATGAACTGAAAGCATGTGCTAAGTAGTGAGTATAGTTTAAGGCATATAATGTGTTCAAAGGGTTATGGAAAAACTGAAAAGAACAAAAGTTATTTTACCTTCCATGAGAGGGTTGAATTTGAGGACATATACTTAGAGATGATTAATTACTTTTACTGAAACAACTGCACGTATGGAAAATCTTTTTACATCCGTACATTCACATTTACACACACACACACACACACACACACACACACACACACACACACACACACACACATACGGGGGAAACTTTCTGTAAAAACGTGATTACTTTCTTTTAAATTTGACATTTCTTATTGGATCTACAATAAATGTGACACAATATCAGTGTTCATTCTAGTAATTCACATATGGATTTAATTAGGATTTTCTTGACTTCTAAAATTTTATAAAGAAGAATTATCAAGCTAGATATATTATTTTCTCCCTAGAAAACAAGTTATATGTTCTGTGGTTTTTCCCATCTATCTATCTATCTATCTATCTATCTATCTATCTATCTATCTATCTATCTATCTATCTATCATCTATCTATCATCTATCTATCTATCTATCTATCTATCTATCTATCTATCTATCTATCTATCATCATCTATGTCTCTGAGTTGCCAATGGACACAAAGTCAATCATATTCTTCAATGACATTTGACACCTTTCTAAATTTATAATTTTTAATGCAATCACTTCTGGGAAATGCTTTTAGTTCACAAAGTCAAGGCAAAAGAAAAACTGCACATATTTCAGCTCAAGACCAACCAAATGATATATTTTTATTTTACCAGTGGTGAGATGGCATGATGATTAAGAGCACATATTGCTCTTGCAGAGGAGACAAGTGTAGTTGCCCACACCCAAGTGCTGGGGTGCCTCACAACTGCCTGCAATCCAGATCCAGGAGAATCTGATCTCTGGCCTCTAGGGACACCCATACTCATGCCATATACTCATACACAGAAACATTTAATTCCATTTATGAGTGTGTGTGAGTGTGCATGCATGTGTATGTGTCTCTCTCTGTGTGTGTTTGTGTAGTATTTGTGTATCTGTGCATCTATTTCTGTGTGTGTGTACTGTGTGCATGTGTCTATGTGGGTGTATATCTATATGTGTCTGTGTGTATATGTATCTATGTGTGTCTGTGTGCACATTCTGTTTGTGTCTGTGTGTTTATGTCTGTGTATGTCTCTGTGTGTATATGTGTGTGTCTATGTGTGTTTGAGTCTGTGTGTATCTCTCTGCATATATGTATGTGTGTATATGTGAGTATATGTGTGTTTCTCTGTGTGTTTAGGTCTGTGTGTATGTTTCTGTGTATGCTTGTGTGTCTGTGTGCATGTCTCTGTGTGTCTGTATGTGTATGTGTGTGTGTCTGTGTGTCTCTGTGTATATGTGTTCTATATAGGTGCTCATAGACCCCAGAAGAAGGGGTCAGAACCCCAGGCATTGGATTTGCATGCAGGAAGTTGTGAACCACAGGATTTGGGTACCAAAACTGAGTTTGTGTTCTCTGGACTATCAGTACATGCTCTTACCCACAGGACCATCTCTCTTACCCCTTAATTATAAAACTGCAAAAATGTCTAATGCTCAATTTCTACCTTGTTCCATTCCATCAGAAAGATAAGCAGCACTTCTAGCACTGCTCATTCAGAGAAACACATCTGCTTGTACTTAAGACTCCATCAGGGTGCTGGTTTCCCAGTAGTTCAATGTTGTGAGTACAGTTTTGTCTGGAACATTCTTAATGATAACATGTTCCATGATTTCATGCACTCATGGATGGCATCATTTTGGGTGGGCATGCTAGACTCCCATATTAAAGTGACTATTGAAACAAGTTCAGACGAGTCATCTAAAATGTTGTCAGGGCAGGACTAGTGAGGACAGCCTGCCAATTTTCATTTAAGTGTTTTGTTACATTACCCGACATTATGCTGCCTGCTTGGGAAAATATCACCTGCAAATTTGATTTCCTTATTAAGCATTTTAAAAGAATAACTTGGGACTCGATGACAGCTAGCTAAAAGGGATGCAAGGAAAAATAAATCCTCACAACATATATGTTTAAGTGACATGACTGGAATTATCTCAGACAAGGCATATATTTTTATCATCAATAAATAGACTTTTCACCCTTTCCTCTTGATTCACATAAATTTAATAAAAGGGGTTTTTTAAAAGTGTGTGTGGGTCTGCACTTTATTATGTAAGGATGTCTGCATGGTGCTGCTTTTCTGTCTCGCACTTCATCAGAACTGGTTTTCATTTGGTCAGATCTCCTCAGCTGTGACGATGTTGAGAAAAGGCATCTGTCGTTTTGCAATCATCTACTGAAAAAGGCTGTTTTCATGTAACTATACATCTCCTGGAGACCAAACTGGAGATGCTTAATGTTAATAAATAACCAGTTTCAACGTAAGTAAAGCCCAAGCCTCGAGTTCTACAGCCTTGATTAATTAATTTTTTTCTGTGCCAAGCCAAATGGACTCATAAAACAAGCGATAAAGTTGTGAATTGTACACTTAGTTACAAATGGATTCAGAATAAATATGGTTTCTATTTGTCAATACAAATATTACAGTGCTGTGGGACTCAGCCTTAATCCATTACAATAGAGCAGAATACAAATATATGACCCTTGTGTGTAAAACACATTTGAACCGAAGTACTTCAGGAACAGATAACTTTGTTTTAGATGCCAAAAATGTGTTTCAAAGCCCTGGAGGGTTTGTTCAACTCACCTCCTTTCTGGTCTCCCACTGCCTTCCAGATGTGTGTGTGTGTGTGTGTGTGTGTGTGTGTGTGTGTGTGTGTGTGTGTATGTGTGTGTGTGTGTGTGTGTATGTGTGTGTGTGTGTGTGTGTACATGTGTGTACTTTAGTATCTATTCTGATCAAATGGTACATTACATGGTGACATTTACATAAGCAGGATCTACATTTAAGAATATACTTTTTTATAAAGTAGACCTATTTTTTTAACATGGAAAACATACTTATGGGACTGTAGAAATGGGAAAATTTCATAAGAGAACATACTAGCTATTATTTTTATTGCTATGGTATTACATTTACCATTTGAATATTTTGCACAGATATTTTGACTGAAAAATCATCCTACTTTGGCTAAGAGACACCACAATTGACAATAATGACCAAAGATTATCCTAGATTGGATTGTGAACACAAATTTCAATTTTTAGATTAAATTGATAAAAAATTCAGCTACAAGTAAATTAATTCTGTTCACATGGAAAATAATGTTGTTATAAACTTCTTCATAAACAAAATAAGGTATGGGACAGTGAGAAGAAATATAAAACAATGCTAAAGGTCACAGAATTTATGCTTGTTCAACAGAAGAATTTAAAATTACCTCTGTTTGGAATATTTTACTCTACAAAAAGAAAATATAAATTAAAATATGAATCATTATGGCTTTCCATACTCTTAAAAGAAAAATCTATTTTATAATGTTGAGATGCTGGCAAACTAGTTTACTCTTAAAAAAATCCCTAAGTATGCAGCTGTCTAGACTTTCAAGCATAACCTGAAAATATGCTTTATTTCTTCTTAGAAGATTTTATGTGTCCAACCATCAAGTGTAGGGTGGATATCCAAATGCTTTATCCTTCCTAGTGTGGCTCATGCCTATCTATTTTCACTTGGCAATCAAAAAGCTAAAGCTACTTTCTGCTTATCAATTGCACTTTGCTTTCTCAGATCTATCCTTAGAATGTCTTATATTACTACAACTATCTAGGAAATTCTAGCTCATTGTTTAATTGAGTTTCAAAGGTGTTCTGGTTTGAATGAAAATGACCTCCATAAATTCATAGAGAATGACACTACTAGGAGGTATGGCCTCCTTGGATTAAGTGTGTCACTGGGGTTGGGCTTTGAGGTTTCAAGTGTTCAAGTCAGGCCTAGTCTCTGTCTCTTTGTCTCTCTGTCCATCACTCTCCTTCCCCCTCTTTTTCTCTCTCTCTCCCTGCTGCCTGTCAATCCAGGTGTAGAATTCTTTGTACTTCTCCATCATGTCTGCCTGCATGCTGCTATGCTTTCTGCGATGATAACACATTAAACCTCTGGACTGTAAACCAGTCCCATTTAAATATTTAATTAGATGTTTTCCTTTATAAGACTTGCTGTAATCATGGTGTCTCTTTCACAGCAACAGATATTCTAACTATGACTGAAGTCTATCTCTTTCATGAAACATGAATCTTTCATTAATTTAATAGTTATCTTTGTCCAGGTAGATTTTAGGTCTTTCTTTGACTTATCCTCCCCTCGCCCTCCCCTCCTTCCCCTTCCCCTCTTCTCTCCTCTCATCATCTCCATTATCACATTTTCATTCATATTCTATGTTTGCCTGATCATTTCCTTTACTTGATTTTAATATTCATTCAAGACAGCAAGAATAACTTCTACTTTACTCTTATTAACTTAAATCTCAATTAATATGTGATAAGTAAGGGAGTTACTGAAGTAATGAAATTTATTTTGAAAACTTGAATTCAAGATATTCATTCTATGGATTCCTTCATTACTCCACGTGACACTTTTCTATACCCATACTCTAAGATGTTTAAGTAGCAAAATAAAGATATAATGCAGGTTAACATCATATTTTTAATGTACATTGGTCAGAAATTTACTTTTTTAATCAATTAGTTTTATTACTATTACTTTTGATTATTTTATACACAAGTGTGTATGTATATACATCATATAGTCATACATATATATATGTAAAATTTTCACTTTCCTCTCTCCAATTCCTCCTGCATCCCCACATCTTGTATTTGATTTTATGACCTCTTTAATTAAAATCTACGCCACCAGGGGTCCATAGCCAACGAGTGCCAGGAGAAAGCTACCCTCCCAGGAGCATGGAAAAGCTGGGAGTGGGGTAAACTGGAGCACTACTGCTCACCAGGACCCGCCCGGAACTGGCGGGATACTGGCCTGAGGAAAACTCAGGGACAGGAAACCTCTGAACCTTCCAGTTTCCATCTGTGGGTGGAGACCTCTGCCTCGGCCACCAGGGATCCATAAAGCATCGCCAGGAAAAGCTACCCTCCCAGGAGCATGGAAAAGCCATGAGTGGGTTTAATTCGAGCACCACTGCTCACTGAGACCCGCCCGGAAACAGCGCGATACTGGCCTGAGGAAAACTCGGGGACAGGAAACCTCTGAACCTTCCGGTTTCCATCTGTGGGTGGAGACTTCAGCCTGGACCGCAGGGCTCCAGGGGAGAGCTGGTATCCCAGGAGTGCTGACACACCTTTGAGCACGGGCAGGGCCACCACTTCTGCTGAAGCTCACTGGATCAAGAAGGACCCTTGCAAAGCCATCAGGACATAGGAACCAAGGGACAGCTGGGGACAGGATCTTTCTGGTTTCTGTCTGCACCCCAGAGCTGACCCTGTGCCACAGCACGATAAACCCAAACACCTCTCAGAGAGAGCTTGTCTTCAAGGAGTATTGACACAGAGGCCTGCAGGAGGGGTAAGCCACAGCCAGACAGAGTAAGACCAGCTAACATAAGAGTTAACAAGATGGCAAAAGGCAAGGGTAAGAACATAAGGAACAGAAACCAAGGCTACTTGGCATCATCAGAACCCAGCTCTCCCACCACAGCAAGCCCTGGATACCCCAACACACCAGAAAAGCAAGACTCAAATTTAAAATCATTACTCATGTTGATGATAGAAGACTTTAAGAAAGAAATGAATAACACCCTTAAAGAAATACAAGAGAACAGAGGTAAACAACTAGAAGCCTTTAAAGAGGAAACACAAAAATCCACTAAAGAATTATAGGAGAATAC
The DNA here is from genome assembly GCA_028551405.1 of Uromys caudimaculatus. NCBI lineage: Eukaryota > Metazoa > Chordata > Mammalia > Rodentia > Muridae > Uromys > Uromys caudimaculatus. Next base: position 1,228,756 of record CM052717.1, on the reverse strand, counting down.
AATTAAAAAGGCAGAATTAAAGGAAAACATAATCAAACAGACAAAGGAAATGCACAAAACTATCCAGGAACTAAAAATAGAAACAATAAAGAAATCACAAAGGGAGGCAACCTTGGAGTTAGAAAACCTAGGAAAGAAATCAGGAGACATTGATGTAAGCATCACCAACAGAATACAAGAGATAAAAGAGAGAATCTCAGGAGCAGAAGATACCATAGATAACATCGACACAACAGTAAAAGAAAATGCAAAATGCAAAAATCTTCTAACCCAAAACTTCCATGAAATCCAGGACACAATGAGAAGACAGAACTTAAGGATAATAGGTACAGAAGAGAATGAAGATTCCCAACTTAAGGACCAGTAAATATCTTCAACAAAATTATAGAAGAAAACTTCCCTAACCTAAAGAAAGAGATGATCATAAATATAAAAGAAGCTTACAGAACTCCAAACAGATTGGACCAGAAAAGAAATTCATCCCATCACATTATAGTAAAACACGAAATACACAAACCAAGGAAAGAATATTAAAAGCAGTAATGGAAAAAGGTCAAGTAACATATAAAGGCAGACCTAGAAGAATTATACCTGACTTCTCACCAGAGACTATGAAAGCTAGAAGATCCTGGATAGAACTCATACAGACGCTAAGAGAACACAACTGCCAACCCAGGCTGCTATACCCAGCAAAACTCTCAATTAACATAGATGGAGAAACAAAAATATTCTATGACAAAACCAAATTTACACAGTATGTTTTCACAAACCCAGCCCTACAAAGGATAATGGATGGAAACATCATCTCAAAGAGGGAAACTACACGCTAGAAAAAGCAAGAAAGTAATCTTTCAATAAACTCAAAAGAAGATAGCCACATAAACGTAAAAATAACATTGAAAATAACAGGAACCAACAATCGCTATTCCTTAATATCTCTTAACATCAATGGACTCAATTCCCCAATAAAAAGACATAGACTGACAGACTGGATCCATAAAGAGGACCCAGCATTTTGCTGCATTCAAGAAACACATCTCTGTGATAAAGACAAACACTACCTCAGAGTAAAGGGTTGGAAAACAATTTTCCAGGAAAATGGTCCCAAGAAAGAGGCTGGAGTAGCCATTCTAATATTGATAAAATCGACTTTGAAAAGTCATCAAAAAAGATAAGGAAGGACACTTCATACTCATCACAGGAAAAATCTACCAAGAAGAACTCTCAATTCTGAACATCTATGCTCCAAATGCAAGGGCATCCACATTCATAAAAGAAACTTTACTAAAGCTCAAAGCACACATTGCGCCTCACACAATAATAGTAGGCAACTTCAACACCCGATTATCATCAATGGACAGATCTTGGAAACACAAACTAAACAGAAATACAGTGAAACTAACAGATGTTATGGACCAAATGGATTTAACAGATATCTATAGAACATTTCATCCTAAATCAAAAGGATATACCTTCTTCTCAGCATCTCATGGTACCTTCTCCAAAATTGACCATATAATCGATCACAAAACAAACCTCTACATATACAAGAAGATTGAAATAATCCCATGCCTCCTATCAGATCACTACAGATTAAGGCTGGTCTTCAATGGCAACAATAACAACAGAAAGCCCACATATACATGGAAGCTGAACAGTGCTCTACTCAGTGACAACTTGGTCAAGGAAGAAATAAAGAAAGAAATTAAAGACTTCCTATAATTTAATGAAAATGAAAGTACAACATAACCAAACTTATGGGACACAATGAAAACAGTGTTAAGAGGAAAACTCATAGCTCTGAGTGCCTCCAAAAAGAAACTAGAGAGAGCATACATTAGCCGCTTAACAGCACACCTGATGCTCTAGAATGAAAAGAAGCTAATGCACCCAAGAGGAGTAGAGGGCCAAAAATAATCAAACTCCAGGCTGAAATCAATCAAGTAGAAACAAAAAGAACTATACAAAGAATCAACAAAACCAAGAGTTGGTTCTTTGAGAAAATCAACAAGATAGATAAACCCTTAGCCAGACTAACCAGAGGGCAAAGAGACAGAATCCAAATTAACAAAATTAGAAATGAAAAGGGAGATATAACAACAAATTCTGAGGAAATTAAAAAAATCATCAGAACCTACTACAAAAGTCTATACTCAACAAACTGCAAAATCTGGATGAAATGGACAATTTTCTAGACAGGTATCAAATACCAAAGTTAAGTCAGGATCAGATAAACCATCTAAACAGTCCCATAATGCCTAAAGAAATTGAAGCAGTCATTAAAACTCTCCCAACCAAAAAAAGTCCAGGACCAGATGGGTTCACTGCAGAATTCTATCAGACCTTCAAAGAAGACCTAATACCAATACTCTTCAATCTATTCCACAAAATAGAAACGGAAGGAACGCTACCCAATTCTTTCTATGAGGCCACAGTTACACTGATACCAAAACCTCACAAAGACCCAACAAAGAAAGAAAACTTCAGACCAATTTCCCTTATGCAAAAATACTCAATAAAATTCTTGCAAACCGAATCCAAGAACACATCAAAACGATCATTCATCATGATCAGGTAGGCTTCATTCCAGGGATGCAGGGATGGTTCAATAACCGGAAATCCATCAATGTAATCCACTACATAAACAAACGCAAGGAAAAAAACCACATGTCATTTCATTAGATGCTGAAAAAGCATTTGACGAAATTCAACATCCCTTCATGATAAAAGTCTTGGAAAGATCAGGAATTCAAGGCCCATACCTAAACATAGTTAAAGCAATATACAGCAAACCAGTAGCCAACATTAAACTAAATGGAGAGAAACTCAAAGCATTCCCACTAAAATCAGGGACTAGACAAGGTTGCTCTTTCTCTCCCTATCTATTCAATATAGTAATTGAAGATCTAGCCAGAGCAATTAGACAACAAAAGGAGGTCAAAGGGATACAAATTAGAAAGGAAGAAATCAAAATATCACTCTTTGCAGATGATATGATTGTATACTTAAGTGACCCAAAAACCTCCACCAGAGAACTGCTGCAGCTG
>CM052717.1:1212904-1225609 GCA_028551405.1 Uromys caudimaculatus | reverse complement strand
TCAGTAGCCTTCCTATACTAGAAGGATAAACAGGCTGAGAAAGAAATTAGGGAAATGACACCTTTCACAATTGTCACAAACAATATAAAGTATCTTAGTGTGAGTCTAACCAAGGAAGTGAAAGATCTGTATGACAAGAACTTCAAGTCTCTGAAGAAAGAAATCAAAGAAGACCTCAGAAGATGGAAAGCTCTTCCGTGCTCATGGATTGGCAGGATTAATATAGTAAAAATGGCCACCCTGCCAAAAGCAATCTACAGATTCAATGCAATCCCTAGCAAAATTCCAACTCAATTCTTCATAGACTTAGAAAGAGCACATCTCAAATGCATTTGGAACAACAAAAAACCCAGGATAGCAAAAGCTATTCTCAACAACAAAAGAACTTCTGGGGGAATCAGCATTCCTGACCTCAAGATGTACTACAGAGCAGTAGTGATAAAAACTGCATGGTATTGGTACAGCAACAGGCAGGTAGATCAATGGAGTAGAATTGAAGACCCAGAAATGAACCCACACACCTATGGTCACTTGATTTTCTACAAAGGAGCTAAAACCACCCAGTGGAAAAAAGACAGCATTTTCAACAAATGGTGCTGGGTCAACTGGTAGTCTACGTGCAGAAGAATGCGTATTGATCCATTCCTATCTCCTTGTACAAAGGTCAAGGGAAAGTGGATCAAGGACCTCCACATAAAACCAGATACACTGAATCTAATAGAAGAGGAAGTGGGGAAAAGTCTCGAACACATGGGTACAGGGAAAAAGTTCCTGAACAGAACACCAATGGCTTATGCTCTAAGATCAAGAATTGACAAATGGGACCTCATGAAATTGCAAACCTTCTATAAGCCAAATGACACTGTCAATAGGACAAAATGGCAACCAACAGATTGGAAAAATATCTTTACCAAGCCTAAGTCTGATAGAGGGCTAATATCCAATATATACAAAGAACTCAAGAAGTAAGACTCCAGAAAACCAAATAACTCTATCAAAAAAATGGGAAACAGAGCTAAACAGAGAATTCTCGAGTGAGGAAATTTGCAGGGCTGAGAAGCACATAAAGAAATGCTCAACATCCTTAGTCATCAGGGAAATGCAAATCAAAACAAGTCTGAGATTCCACCTCACACCAGTCAGAATGGCTAAGATCAAAAATTCAGGTGACAGCAGATGCTGGCGAGGATGTGGAGAAAGAGGAACAGTCCTCCATTGTTGGTGGGATTGCAAGCTGGTACAATCACTCTGGAAATCAGTTTGGCGGACCCTCAGAAAAATGGACATAATACTACCTGAGGACCCAGCTATACCACTCCTGTGCATATACCCAGAAGATGCTCTAATATGTAATAAAAACACATGCTCCTCTATGTTCATAGCAGCCATATGTATAATAGCCAGAAGCTGGAAACAACCTAGATGTCCCTCATCAGAGGAATGGATACAGAAAATGTGGTACATCTACACAATGGACTACTACTCAGCTATTAAAAACTATGACTTAATCAAATTTGCAGTTAAATGGAAGGAACTTGAAAATATCATCCTGAGAGAGGTAACTCAGTCACAAAAGAATGAACATGGTATGTACTCACTGATAAGTGTATATTAGACCAAACGTTCAGAATACCCAAGTTTCACTTCACAGTAACCACTGGACTGAGAGTGAGGTACCAGATGGAAGAGTTGGAGAAGGGACTGAAGGAGCTGAGGGAGTCTGAAGCCCTATGGAGGGAGCAACAGTGTTAACTGGCCTGACCCCCCCCCCCCCGTCCTCATGGAGGCTGGACCACCAACCAAAGAATACACATCGAGGAATCCTTGGTTTGGACCACATATGTGGCAGAGGAGAGCCTTGTTGGCCTTCAGGGGGAGGAGAGTCCCCAGTAAAGGGGAATGTCAAGGTGGGAATATTGGAGTGGGTGGGCGGGTGGGTGGGAGGTAGAATTCCCTCATAGAGATGGGGGAGGGGGAGGGGATATGTGGTTTCCAAAGAGGACACCTTGAAGGGGGTAAACATTGGAAATATAAATCAAGTATCAAAAAAAATATATAATTACATCAGTTCCCTCCTCTTCTCTACAAGCTCTCATGCCTGCATACTCCCTCTCATATTCTCCTTTTAAGTACATATATTTAACAATATCACTATTATTAAATATATAATAAATAATATTACTATTATTAAATATATGAATCTGTTGAGTTTATTCAGCGTTCTTTGTATGTGTATGTTTTTAAGAATGACCACTCAGAAACCTGTCACCAATGCTTATCCATGCAGAAGATGGAGTCTCCCTCTCTCAGGTCCATTAAGTGTCTCTAACTCTTTGTCCAGGGATGGTGCCTTTGGAGATTCCCCCATCCATGTTAGTGTTTTTACTTGTGTTGGCATCATGCAGGTTTATTTTGGCAGCCATATTGTTCGTAGGTTCAGCTCCCTATCATATATAGAAGACACTGTCTCAAAGCAAATGTCTTCTGGTTCTTATAATTTTTATGTCCCCTCTTCCTTGATTTTCTCCAAGTCGTTGGGATCTCCTTGTAGATGTATCAACTGGGGGTAGATGCCTCACAGTCAGTGGTTCTTTGTGTTCAGAATTTCAAACTGTCATTTAAATATGAACCTTCATTTTTTTATGTTTCTGAATTGAGATGCTCAAAGGGGTTTTATCTAGATTCTTTCTAAGTAGAAACATCAAAACTATAAGAGAATAACAATGGAGAAATTACTCATGAGATGACTCTGTGAACATGTATGTCCTAAATATTTTGGAGATGCTTTGGATGCATTATTCGAAGTGCTGAATTGCATTCACACACACTCTTGTTACTTTAGCTCATTTTTAAAAGATGAGAAATAAAGAAATGAAAGTATATATACTTACATATGTCCACATACACATGACTGTATGGATTTAAGTAAACCTTTTCTAGTGTATAAATTTTCTTTCTACTGTGAAATTTTTAACTTCACGTTCTAAAATTAATTCTCTATATATCTTTTTGTGTTTTTCTTTTGTTAAGAAAATTTATTTCACTTTTATATTCCCAGTATGTACATTTTATAATTGAAACAATGCTCTCATGAACCATTAATTATTCTAAATTGAACTTACTATGTTAATGTTAATTCTTTTCAAAAGACCTAAAATATCCAAGAGCATAAATTACTTCGATGTGTCAAAAATCACAAATTGAAAATACATGCTTATTTTTTGTTGTTGTTTTTGTCAGTTCATCTTCTTATTTTTTTTTTGTTTTGTTTTGTTTTTTGTTTTTTTTTTCAAGACAGGGTTTCTCTGTGTAGCCTTGGCTGTCCTGGAACTCACTCTGTAGACCAGGCTGGTCTTGAACTCAGAACTGCCTCCCGAGTGCTGGGATTAAAGGCATGTGCCACCACTGCCTGGCTAGTTCATTTTCTTAAATGTCATATCATGGACTATCTTCTTGTCTTTATGACTACATTTAGTATTGGAAATATACTCTCCATTAAGGTTGATTTTCCTTTTTGTTTAATTGGATTTTGGCATTTTAAGATTCCTAAACACTATATTTGTCTTAAGAATTAAGCAAGAACTTAGTTTTTACCTACTTTATTAAGAATTAATATTTAATATTAATTAATATTTGGATTGAAGTGATATACATTTCTTTCCCACCTAATTCTATAAAAAGAGATTATGGGAAAGACGCTAGAGTGACCACAAGGAGAAGGGTATCAGGAGGTATGGGTATACTGGGAAATGAGGCCTTATATTTCTTTTTGTTTCTTTTTGAGTGTAAGAGATGTAAGTGCTAGAAGCTTCAGCATCTTGTCTCTCAATGAAAGAGAAGGTCTATGCAGAAGAAATCCCATGTGAAAGCTCTCCAACTCACTTTAGGCATGTATTCCTTTTTGTGTTCATCCACGGAGGCAGAACTTAGGCAAGCTATGGATTACTTTGGAAAAACCCAAGCACTGTGAAGGCTAGTTAGCAATGGGAAATTTTATTGAACTATTTTAATGTAATGGGTTATGAAATCACAAAGATTCCAAACCAATATGATAAATATTAAAGTAAATGTCTATAAATGGGTTTCATGGTTTTAAAAAATTCACACTTTGTCTATTGTTGATCTTAGAGCCTGGGCCTAAAAGGGGGAACAAAATTATCATGGGAGGCAGAGGAAGGGAGGAAACTGGGTGGGAGAGGGGAAGGGGAGGGGAAAGAGCAGACAGAATCATGTATGGTGAGAGACAGGAGAGAAGAGGGGATGGGGGAACTTCTAGAAAATCTCAGAGACCTAGGATGTGAGAGGCTACCAGGAATCAATGGTGATGACATTAGCCATTATGTCATTAAAATGCCCTACAGTGGGGAGATGCAACCTGAGGAGACCACTTCTACCAAATAGACATGGTCCTCAGTTGAGGCAAGGGACCACCTACCCATCTGCAAAATTTTTGACCCAGAAGTGTTCTAGCCTAGAGGAAATGTGGAGACAAAAATGGAGCAGAGACTCAAAGAAAGGCCACCCAGTGCTTAGGATCCATCCCATGCACAGGCATCAAACCTGACACTATTGCTGATGCCATGTTGTGCTTGTAGACAGGAGCCCAGCACAGCTATCCTCTGAGAGGCTCTACCAGCATCTGACTGAGACAAATGCAGATACTTTCAGCCAACCATTAGGTTGCTGTCAGGAACCCCTATGGAAGAGTTAGAGGAAGGACTAAAGAAGCTGAAGGGGATTGCAACCCCATAGGAAGAACAACAGTATCAACTAACCCAGATCCCTCAGTGCTCCCAGAGACTAATCCACCAACCAAGGATCATGGGCTAGTCTGTGGCCCCAGGCACATATGCAGAAGAGGACAGTATGGTCTGGCCTCAGTGGGAGAGGAATCACTTAATTCTGTAGAAACTAGATTCCCCCAGGGAAGAGGGATACTGATGAAAGTGAGGAGGGAGTGGATGGGTGGGTAGGGAAGCACCCTCTCAGAAGTGGGGGGCAGAGGGGATGGGATAATGAACTCAAAGAGGGGGAACCAGGAAGGGGAGCAACTTGTAGAATGTAAATAAAATAAAATCCGCACTCTCTGGGAGTTGTCAAAAAAGGGAAGGGCAAGGAGGAATTTGTAAAGAGCATTTTTTTTTAAAAAAACAAAGTCAGGAGGTTTTTGTTTTTCATTTTTTGTTTTTGTTTATTCATACTCTAGATTATGTAGGAAGGCTGAACTACAGCCTATAGAGAGAATACAGCACATAGGTGATGAGGGAGCAGATGGTGGAGATAAGCAGAGCATGAAGTATTTTATTGGGATCTATCTTCTGGCCTGCCTGTGATGCAGTCAAGGATGCCCAAACACGTCTTGGATATATGTGGCTAAGAAAAAAAATTGGCACAGACATTTAAAAAATATACTAAGCAACAAGATTTTCTATGACTAGTTATCAAGCCTTGGGGGGGAGAAGTTAGAGATGGATGACCAGATCATTGTGACAGAGGAAGAAGTAACCATGTTTGGGATGATCAAGAGAAGGCCAGATGCAATGAGAGGAAGGTGGAATGGAGTCTTAAAACAACATGACCTTTCCTCAGAAGAGGAAGAGTTGTCTCTCAACATCTGCCATGTTGAGAGAGAGAGAGAGAGAGGGAGGGAGGGGGGAGACACAGAGAGGGACAAAGAGACAGAGAGACAGAGAAAAAAACAACTTAAATCAGGGCAGTTGAATAGAATTTCCCTGCCTGCTGATCTCTCTTCCTGACTCACATGTGTTTTTGTGGTGTAGAGTTATAGATGTAAGACAGGAATCCCAAGAGCAGGAGAAAAAGCTAATTTCCACTTCCCTCCACTGTCTTTTTACCTACTAAGTGAAAGTGGGGAAGGAGTCTAATTTTGGAGAGAAATAGATACACAGGCTGTTATGTGCATCTACTCTCAAAAGCATTCAAATCCACAATGATCTTCATGTCTTCTAGCATCTGTAAGTGAGACATTCATCATGAAGATGTCCTGTACTGAGGGTCAAGGAAAGAGTTCACACTGTCTGGTGAACTTGGAAGGGAATGTGAATAATACAGTTTCTTTCTGATCACAACGTATTAGATTTCCCTCAGTGTATAGTCACTTATTTATCAAAGTTTACAGATATGCCTAACTAATCAGTGTTTACAAAGTGATCGGCATCCTTTTGTATTTTATCAGCCCTACTCACATAAATCTTATGTAGTATCCTATTTATATCTACCTGTAATTTATTCTTTAATTGACACAGTATAGCAATATAATGTCAATTGCAGGTACAGCTTTGTTGAAATTAAAATGTGTTTTAGTCAGACTCACATTATAAAAGCAATACAGAAAAGCTAACCACTAATTGGAACTTGCAAAATATATTTTTACAGATTGAAATAAAAAACAAAATGTCATTTAAATGTTTTAATTGGTTTCAGTTTTACAAGTGCAAACCAGATGGTTTCTTTTCAAGTAGTTTACAATGTCTATGCTGCATAACTGAATTACCAAGGCAGCTGTGATTGCTAGCATTTACCTAAACAGAACAACATGTCTCCTATTTGTTTGCTAAGAGTACCTGCTTGGGAAAAAAAGAAAAGAAAACCCCCCACAACTTTTCTTGTTCTAGAAAGCATATTACTTTAATAAAATAGTAAATATAAACTATATATATTAAGCCAAATCACAAAATGATGCTAATTTTGTAGTCATACTTCTCTGCTAGGTGTTAAAACCAAGTAGTCTCTCTGGGTTTGTCCAGTTTTATGTGTCTACCATAGTAAATTTTGTTCATGCTTTTAATATGAAGAAATGGCTTTTATATTTATACTTCTGTTTCTTGGTCTCTTTAAACTGCTGGCTGAAATGTTATGTTTTATAAGCAACTGTTTTCTTCTAGAAGTGAACTAAGGTCTTCCAACTCTACTTTCAGTAAGATATTTTCTACATATTAACTGTAACTATGGTACTGGATGCAATCTCTCTTCTTAAATTTCTATTAGAGACCATTAAGAAAGGATATGTTTAAGAAAAAATAATGCAACAAATTAAAACAAAGTACAATAACACACATACATACTGTACTGGCTAGTTTTGTGTGTCAACTTGACACAAGCTGAAGTTATCACAGAGAAAGGAGTTTCAGTTGAGAAAATGCCTCCATGAGATTGAGCGGTAAGGCATTTTCTCAATTAGTGATCAAGGGGGAAGGGCCCCTTGTGAGTGGTACCATCTGTGGGCTGGTAGTCTTGGGGTCTATAAGAAAGCAGGCTGAGCAAGCCAGGAGGAAGCAAGCCAGTAAGCAGCATTCCTCCATGGCCTCTGCATCAGCTCCTGCTCCTTGACCTGCTTGAGTTCCAGTCCTGACTTCCTTTTGTGATGAACAGCAGCATGGAAGTGTAAGCCGAATAAACCCTTTCCTCCCCAACTTGTTTCTTGGTCATGATGTTTGTGCAGGAATAGAAACCCTGACTAAGACACATACATACGTATATATACACATACACACATCGCATATATATATATATATATACACACATATATATATGTGAGGAGAAATAACAGTAGGGAATGAATGCTATTACACATCTTTTATTCAAAAGATAAATTATCAAAAAATTGACTGGAAAATTACATTTTGAACATTCTATTGTGGTTATTTTACAATTCTCCTGAATAATCCTGAATTCTCCTGAATAAATCACAGATTTCGTAATTGTGATTGTAAAGGGATTTTTTTGTTCAGGGTTCAGCTGAACTGATGTTAGCTGAGTTCTCTCACATACCTCTCCAAAGTTAGTGGTAGGCTCTGAGCAGGTGTGCCATTGTAGCATGGTCAAAGTCAGATGAGATCAGCTCTCTGGGTGATCTTTACACATCTGGTAAGCTACAACAGGCATATTCTCATGCTTATGGTGAGAGAGCAAGAACAGGAAGAAATGAAGTCCCAGAGCATAGGAACTTCATAGGCCCTGCTTGGGACATATTTGCTAACATTCCACTGAGCAATGGAAGTCATACAATCAAATCCAAAGTCGAAGTAAAAGTCAGATGTTCTAACCTTGATGGGTGGGTTAATAGAAGGGGCCACTTATGAAATCAGTGACATTCATTTGCATACTTTTTCCAGTTCACTTATAGTATTCCTGGATATGTATACTGTACTATATAATTGGCTATTTATTTATTAATTAATGATTCTTTTTCTTTTTGCATTACAAGCAGTGCTGTAATGAAAACTTACAGGTATTTAGTTTCATGAAGTTACTGAGAATCAGTCATCATTTCCTATGCCTTAAATTAAGTATGAAAGATTTTAAGTGTACAAAAATGTGTCTTCACTACTAAGGTCATATAGTTCTTTATATTTTTTTATACTTGTGTAAACATTTTTGGAAATGTTGCTTGTTGGCCATACGAAACAGGCACAGCTATAGACTTTCATATAGGTACTATTTCCTCCTTTTCAGTGACACCCACCACTCCAAGGCTGGTGTGTGTTCAGTGTCTATTACCTATGTGTGGATTATATTCACAAATCTGTACTGCTATTCACATGTTAACATGTATTTTACATTTTAAATCAAAACTATTGCTATCAGAGTCTGAGGCCATAGGCCTGACTTGGAAGCCTGGAAAATTCAGGACCTCCGCCTTCCCCTAAAGATCAAATGCACCAAAAAATGAAGTAGGAAAGGGTTTGATTCTCAGTCAGGCCACCCTAAGGAGAAAAACCAGAAGTCTAGTGACTGAAGGTTTGCCTCTCCATGATACTAACCATGATCCTGAAGCTGTAGAATGATGGTAAGAGTTTGGAGCTTCCACAGATGGCAGTCTTGGTCATGTGCAGTTGATCATTATCTCAAAGGGTTGGTTATGAATAGATTTGTAGGCTGTGAAACATTGCTGTTGTTTCAGGGATAATTTTGACTTGCCATGGGATGTATATTGATCACATCTATTGTTCCTGGAATTCAAAGGGACTTCAGGAGAGAATGACTGAGAGAGGGGACAAAGGCAAAACAACATTTATTAGAACATTGACTGGACCTCCTTTGAGATTTTGCACAATGATCAGTTTTATTGAACAGGATATTGAAAAAAAGTGTGATAATTTGGTTACAGTGTCAGTCTTGAAAAGAAAAGCTAGTTAGTTTTAGTCAAATTATCTTAACTTTGTTAACATGTAGTTTGCCAGGATTATAATCCAATGTTTGAGATAGCAAAGGAGCCAGGCATAAGATGAAGGCAGAGATGCTAAGCAGGTGATGAGTCACTGATCTTAGCAAAAGCAGCCTGTAAGTTCCTGTTGTGTTATCACACTGCATCCAAATTTCTGCAGATATCATTTTATCAAACATTATATTTTTAAGATTGGACCATGTTAATAGATGTATTTGATCATTTCCACAATCACCTAGTAATATTCTGTTGCTCTGATAGACCAGTTAATGGGAGGCACATGGATATTTCTGAAGCTTGGTTACTTCTATGATTCCTCAATGATAGTTTGTTCTTGTTCTTTGAGTATGAATATGAAATATTATCAAGGCCAGAAGTTCATAAGGATGATATTTATTTGTTATATCTATATTTAAGTTTGTGTTATTTGTCAAAACAACTTTCCTAGGAATGTATACATGGTTCTTTTTATTTCACATTGAAAGAAAATAAAGTTACTGTTTGAACTAATACATGATAGTGATTTGATGGTTCTGAATTTGTAGCTTGATGTTACTTAAATATTATTACAATTTAAAGTACATTTTCATGTTTACCTCATAATCTACTTTCTTGTCTTATTAGTCCATATATACATGTAATTGTTTGATGATAAGTTAAGTTCTAATGATTTTCAAGATTAATTATAGGGACAGTATCATATCCATGTTATTCATGATCATTATTCATAAACATGCTATGATATTATATTTAAGATGTTATATTACTTTAGATAACATTTTATTATATGATAAAAGTTGGAAGCATTTGTGAGTTTTGATATTGTAGGCACATGCAATTTTAGAATGTGTATCTGTGTGTGCATATGAATGTGGAGGCCAGAGAATAATCTTGAATATCACTTCTTTCAAGTTTTTCATGTTGTGTTTTGGCACAGGGTCTTACACTGGTTTAGAGCTTACCCAGTAAGCTAAGGGGCCTGTTCAACAAAGATCTGCTTTCTAAATCCCTAACACTGGAGTTACAAATGTGTACTACTACACCTGACTCTTTTACATATATTCTGAGAGTTAGACTTAGATCTCATGCGGAGAACTTTACTGGCCATGGCATCTCTCCAGACCAGGAAATTTCTTTGTTTAGCTTTCTTTGAAGGACTCATTACATCCAAGAATGACTCAGGTGCCTTTGAATTAGGTAAGTATATCAAAATGGTGTCAGTTCTTTCGTCAGGAACTAAAATCCAGGAAAGGATAAAATTACTATTTCAAGCTATGAAAGTAAATAACTACCACCCAATGTTGATATATCTAGCAAAGTTTTCTTTCAGGGAGGATATAAGGGTATTTCAAGACAAAAATAAATTAAGGGAAGTATTACAACCAAGTCAAAATGTTCTTAAAGGAAGATTTTACAGAGAGTAATAAGAAGGACATTCTTAGCATGAGAACACATGAAGGAATGCACAGTAGAAATTATGAGATGAACAAAGGAAAGAATCAGTTAGAGCTATTACAGAAAACAAGAAAGTTCCTAGAAGTAACAGGCTAAGAAGAAAATAAATATCAATAGCTAAGCCAACTATAACATCACCTTGCAAAATTATTGGAAACAGCAAATAATGTTCATTAATAATCTTAAATATTGCCACTCCCAATTCACCAGTATAATGAAACAGACTGAATGGCTGTTATAAAACTAACCAACAATTTTTTGATTGGGTTTAAGATCTACCCCATGAGATGGAACCTGTATATAACCCTGCTAAAGTAATAGTTACCTGAATCTATAGATAGGTAATGGGTTTATGAAAAACCTCTTGCTACTTTTAGGCTAAAGGAACATAGCAGTAAGATTACTCTTAATGAGATACTTCTATAGCCCCATATCAGTGCCTCCCTCAAGCCTCATCAGAGAAGCTTCTTACAGTAGATGAGAAGTAACATAGAGATACACAACAGGACAATGTACAAAGACTGAGAATCTTTGGAGCTCTGCTGTGAAATGGAAAATCAGCATTGGAGCATCAGTGGGTGTATCAGCCACAATTTAGGGAAGGTCCATTGCCTAGGAGTAGTTGGCTGACAAAAAATGGCTATCATGAATTTTTGTGTGTTTGTGTGTACTTTTTTTTGTATTATCTATTTTCTTCTTTTCCTTCTCCTTCTTATTCATCTGTTCTATTGTTGTAGATTGTTTTGCTGTTCTTTTTTATTGCCTTTTAGGGAGAGAAGGAGAGAGGGAGAGAGGGAGAGAGGGAGAGAGGGAGAGAGGGAGAGAGGGAGAGAGGGAGAGAGGGAGAGAGGGAGAGAGAGAGAGAGAGAGAGAGAGAGAGAGAGAGAGAGAGAGAGAGAGAGAGAGAGAGAGAGAGAGAGAGAGGATTAGCTGGGTGATGGGAAAGAACACAATTGAAATATAAAACATAAAGAAATTTAATTTAAAAAGCAACATCACGGGGAACCTCAGCTTGGGCCACAGGGCTCCCTAGCAAATTAGCGCCGGGACAAAGATCCCTCTCAGGAGCTCAGAAAAGCCGGGAGAGGGCCAAAGACACGCCCCACAGCTCAGCAGGAACTGCCCCGAACCCGCGAGACACAGGGACCGAGGTAGGCGGGCTTAGAAACCCTCCTGGATCCCAAAAGCGGGCGGCTGAGGCAGGAAACTTTTGCCTGGGACACTAGGATTCCATAGTCAAGCAGCTCCGGGAGAAAATTTTCTCTCCCAGGAATGCGGAAAAGCCCCAAGCGGGGGTAACACGAGCCCCAGAGCTCACTGATTCTGCCTGGTTTTCGCGGGCCACAGAGATTGACGAACAGCAACTTCCGGCAGCGAACCGGGAACCTCAGCTTGGGCCACAGGGCTCCATAGCAAATTAGCGCCAGGAGCTCGGAAAAGCCGGGAGAGGGACAAAGACACGCCCCACAGCTCAGCAGGAACAGCCCTGAACCCGCGAGACACAGGGACCGAGATCAGACCCGGTGCCACAGCTGTCCAAACCCAAACACCTCTCAGAGAGAGCTGGTCTTCAAGGAGTGCTGACACAGAGAGCTGCAGGAGGGGCAAGCCACAACCAGACAGAGTAAGATCAGCTAACAACAGAGTCAACAAGATGGCAAAAGGCAACGGCAAGAACATAAAGAACAGAAACCAAGAGTACTCTGCACCATCAGAACCCAGCTCTCCCACCACAGCAAGCCCTGGATACCCCAACACACCAGAAAAGCAAGACTCAGATTTAAAATCATTTCTCATGAGGATGATAGAAGACTTTAAGAAAGAAATGAATAACACCCTTAAAGAAATGCTAGAGAACAGGGATAAACAACAAGAAGCCTTTCAAGAGGAAATGCAAAAATACATTAAAGAATTACAGGAAAACACAAACAAACAGGCAGAAGTGCAAGAAAACACAATCAAACAGACAAAGGAAATGCACAAAACTATCCAGGAGATAAAAATAGAAATAGAAACAATAAAGAAATCACAAAAGGAGACAACCCTGGAGTTAGAAAACCTAG
>CM052717.1:1173991-1212404 GCA_028551405.1 Uromys caudimaculatus | reverse complement strand
GGAGTCTACAGTCGCCTAGGAGATAGGCCTCTGAATACGCTTCTGTAGAGTATTCAGATGTTGTTCATATAGGAAGATCCACCTTAATTATGGACAGAACCATTACCTGGACAGGGTGTTGTGGCACATTGTGTAAAAGTGTGTCTCTGAGTATTCAATTTTTAATTCTTACCTGCAGAGAGCGAAATGCTGGGATCTTGGTATTGTTATGTTTATGGCCCATCACTGGTCTCATATTTTGTAAATATTCATTCTTCCTCCTTGCCTAAGGCAAGCTAGAAATGTATCTGATTTGCTGTATTAAGGATCTGACCACCAATAGCTGCACAGGAAGTGGAAAGCAGAACTTCCAAGAAGAAAGAGGGATGCTGCTAAAAGAAACAGAGCTGGGAGATTCTGCCAGTGGACATGGAGGGAAACTGACAGACCAGAGTGGGGCAGAGAGGTGGTGCTGCAGGAAGTAGTGCCAGGATCAGGCTGGTTAAGTTTAGAGTAGCTGGGAGACCACCCTAAGTTAAAGGTCGAAGCTTGAAAATAAAAAAAAAAAAAAAAAAAAAAAAAAGAATTACAGGAAAACACACTCAAACAGGCAAAGGAAATGAACAAAACCACCCAGGATCTAAAAATGGAAATAAAAACAATAAGGAAATCACAGAGGGAGACAACGCTGGAGATAGAAAACCTAGGAAAGAGATCAGGAGTCATAGATGCAAGCATCATCAACAGAATACAAGAGATAGAAAAGAGAATCTCAGGTACAGAAGATACCATAGAAAACATTGACACAACAATCAAAGAAAATAGAAAATGCAAAAAGCTCCTAACCCAAAACATTCAGGAAATCCAGGACACAATAAAAAGACCAAACGTAAGGATAATAGGTATAGAAGAGAGTGAAGATTCCCAACTTAAAGAGCCAGTAAATATCTTCAACAAAATTACAGAAGAAAACGTCTCTAACATAAAGAAAGAGATGAACATAAACATTCAAGAAGCCTACAGAACTCCAAATAGGTGAGAACAGAAAAGAATTTCATCCAGTCACATAATAGTCAAAACACCAAATGCACAAAACAAGGAAAGAATATTAAAAGCAGTAAGGGAAAAAGGTCAAGTAATATATAAAGGCAGACCTATCAGAATTGCACCAGACTTCTCACTAGAGACTATGAAAGCTAGAACATCCTTGGCAGATCTCATACAGACTCTAAGAGAACACAAATGCCAGCCCAGGCTATTATACCCAGCAAAACTCTCAAGTACCATAGATGGTGAAACCAAGATATTCAATGACAAAACCAAATTTACACAATATCTTTCCACAAATTCAGCATTACAAAGGATAATGGATGGTAAACATCAACTCAAAGAGGGAAACTACACCCTAGAAAAAGCAAGAAAGTAATCTTTCAACAAACCCAAAAGAAGAAAGCCACGCAAACAAAAATAAAATCGAAAATAACAGGAAGCAACAATCACTATTCCTTAATATCTCTTAACACCAATGGACTCAATTCCCCAATAAAAAGACATAGAATAACAGACTCGATATGTAAACAGTAACAAGCATTTTGCTGCATACAGGAAATGCACCTCAGTGACAAAGAAAGACACTATTTCAGAGTAAAAGGCTGAAAAACAATTTTCCAAGCAAATGGTACCAAGAAACAAGTTGGAGTAGCCATTCTAATATCAGATAAAATCGACTTTCAACCAAAAGTTATCAAAAAAGATAAGGAAGTACACTCCATACACATCAAAGGAAAAATCTACCAAGAAGAACTCTCAATTCTGAACATCTATGCTCCAAATGCAAGGGCACCCACATTCATAAAAAAAAAAAAAAAAAAAAAAAAAAAACCTTTACTAAATCTCAAAGCACACATTACATCTCACACAATAAGAGTGGGAGACTTCAACACCCCACTCTCATCAATGGTCAGATCTTGGAAACACAAACTAAACAGAGACACAGTGAAACTAACAGAAGTTATGGACCAGAAGGATTTAACAGATATCTATAGAACATTTCATCCTAAATCAAAAGAATATACCTTCTTCTCAGAACCTCATGGGTACTTTCTCCAAAACTGACCACATAATTGGTCACAAAGCAGACCTCATCAAATATAAGAAGATTGAAATAATCCCATGCCTCCTATCATATCACTACGGATTAAGGCTGATCTTCAATGGCAACAATAACAACAGAAAGCCCACAGACACATGGAAGCTGAACAATGCTCTACTCAATGATAACTTGGTCAAGGAATAAATAAATAAAGAAATTAAAGACTTCCTAAAATTTAATGAAAATGAAAGTACAACATACCCAAACTTATGGGACACAATGAAAGCAGTGTTAAGAGGAAAACCCATAGCTCTGAATGCCTCCAAAAAGAAACTGGATAAAGCATATACTAACAGCTTAATAGCACACCTGAAAGCTCTAGAACAAAAAGAAGCTAATACACCCAAGAGGAGTATAAGGCAAGAAATAATCAAACTCAAGGCTGAAATTAACCAAGTAGAAACAAAAAGAACTATACAAGAAACAACCAAACCAGTAGCTGGTTCTTTGAGAAAATCAACAAGATAGATAAACCCTTAGTCAGACTAACCAGAGGGCACAGAGACAGGATCCAAATTAACAAAATCAGAAATGAAAAGGGAGATATAACAGCAGAAACTGTGGACATTAAAAAAAAAATCATTAAGTCCTACTACAAAAGCCTATACTCTACAAAATTGGAAAACCTGGATGAAATGGACAAATTTCTAGACAGATACCAAATACCAAAGTTAAGTCAGGATCAGATAAACCATCTAAACAGTCCCATAACCTCTAAAGAAAAGAGAAGCAGTCATTAAAAGTCTCCCAACCAAAAAAAAAAAAAAAAAAAAACCCAGGACCAGATGGTTTTCTTGCCGAATTCTATCAGACCTTCAAAGAAGACCTAATACCAATACTCTTCAAACTGTTCTACAAAACAGAAACAGAGGGAGCACTATCCAATTCCTTCTATGAAGCCACAGTTATGCTTATATGTAAACCACACAAAAGCCCAACAAAGAAAGAGAATGTCAGATCAATTTCCTTTATGAATAAAGATGCATAAATACTCAACAAAATTCTCACGAACTGAATCCAAGAACACATCAAAACGATCGTTCACCATGATCAAGTAGCCTTCATCCCAGGGATGCAAGAATGGTTCAATACCTGGAAAACCACCAATGTAATCCACTACATAAACAAACTCAAAGAAAAAACCTATATGATCATTTCATTAGATACTGAAAAAGCATTTCACAAAATTCAAAATCCCTTCATAATACAAGTCTTGGAAGGACCAGGAATTCAAGGCCCATACCTAAACATAGTAAAAGCAATATACCACAAACCAGTAGCCAACATCAAGCTAAACTGAGAGAAACTTGAAGCAATCCCACTAAAATGAGGGACTAGACAAGGCTGCCCACTCTTTGCATATCTATTAAATATAGTACTTGAAGTTCTAGCTAGAACAATTAGACATCAAAAGGAGGTCAAAGGGATATAAATTGGAAAGGAAGAAATCAAAATATCACTCTGAAGATGATATGATTGTATACTTAAGTGGCCCAAAACACTCCTACAGCTGATAAACAACTTCAGCAAAGTGGCTGGATATAAAATTAACTCAAACAAATCAGTAGCCTTCCTATACTCAAAGGATAAAAAAGCTGAGAAAGAAATTAGGGAAACACCACCCTTCACAATTGTCACAAACAATATAAAGTATCTTGATGTGACTCTAACCAAACAAGTGAAAGATGTGTATGACAAGAACTTCAAGTCTCTGAAGAAAGAAATTGAAAAAGACCTTAGAAGATGGAAAGACCTCACATGCTCATGGATTGGCAGGGTTAATATAGTAAAAATGGACATCTTGCCGAAAGCAGTGTACAGATTTAATGCAATCACCATCAAAATTCCAACTCAATTCTTTATAGAATTAGAAAGAGCAATTCCAAAATTCATTTGGAATAACAAAACAAAACAAAACAAACAAACAAACAAACAAACAAACAAATGAGGATAGCAAAAAACTATTCTGAACAATAAAAGAACTTTGCAGGAATCAGCATTCCTGACCTCAAGCTGTACTACAGGTCAATAGTGACTAAAAACTGCATGGTATTGCTACAGTGAAAGGCAGGTAGATCAGTGGAAGAGAATTGAAGACCCAGAAATGAACCCACACACCTACGGTCACTTGATCTTTGACAAAGGAGCTAAAACCATCCAGTGGAAAAAAGACAGCATTTTCAACAAATGGTGCTGATTTAACTGGTGGTCAACATGTAGAAGAATGCAAATTGATCCATTCTTATCTCCCTGTACAAAGCTCAAGTCCAAGTGGAACAAGGACCTCCAGATAAAACCAGATACACTGAATCTAATAGAAGAGATAGTGGGGAAAAACTGGAACACATAGGCACAGGAGAAAAGTTTATGAACAGAACACCAATGGCTTATGCTCTAAGATGAATAGTTGACAAATGGGACCTCATAAAATTGCAAAGCTTCTGTAAGGCAATGGACACTGTCAATAGTACAAAGCAGCAACCAAGAGATTGGGTAAAGATTTTTACCAATCCTACATCCGATAGAGGGCTAATATCCAATATATACAAAGAACTCAAGAAGTTAAACTCCAGAGAACCAAATAACCCTATTTTAAAAAAATGGGAAACAGAGCTAAAGATAGAATTCTCAACTGAGGAAACTCAAAGGGCTGAGAATCACCTAAAGAAATGTTCAACATCATTAATCATCAGGGAAATCATCAAAACAACCCTGACATTCCACCTCACATCAATCAGAATGGCTAAGATCAAAAACTCAGGTTACAGCAGATGCTAGCGAGGATGTGAAGAAAGAAGAACACTCCTCCATGGCTGGTGGAATTGCAAGCTGGTACAACCACTCTGGAAATCAGTTTGGTGGATCCTATGAAAATTGGACATAGTACTACCTGAGGACACAGCTATACCACTTCTGGGCATATAGCCAGAAGGTTCTCCAACATGTAATAAGGACACATGCTCCACTATATTCATAGCAGCCATATTTATAATAGCCAGAAGCTAGAAACAACCCAGATGTCCCTCAACAGAGGAATGAATACAGAAAATGTGGTACATTTACACAATGGAATACTACTCAGCTATTTAGAACAATGACTTCATGAAATTCACAGGCAAATAGATGGGACTTCTATCATCCTGAGTGAGGTAACTCAGACACAAAAGAATAAACACAGTATGTACTCAGTGATAAGTGGATATTAGCCCAAAAGTTCAGAACACCCAAGATTCAATTTACAGACCATATGAAGCATAATAAGAAGGAAGACCAATATATGGCTGCTTCAGTGTTTCTTAGAAGGGTGAACAAAATACTCACAGGAGGAAATATGGAGACAAAGTGTGGAGCAGAGACTGAAGGAAAACCCCACCTGGGGATATATCCCATATATAGCCACCAAACCTGGACTTTATTGTGGATGCTGGGGAGTGCTTGTGATTGAAGCATGATAAGCTGTCTCCTGAGAGGCTCAGGCAGAGCCTGACAAATATAGAGGTGAATGCTAGCAACCATCCATTGGACTTAGTGTGGGGTCCTGGATGGATGAATTGGAGAAGGACTGAAGGAGCTGAGGGGGTTTGCAGCCCCATGGAGGGATCAACAGTGTCAACTTGCCAGACGCCCTGGAACTTCTGGAGACTGAAACACCAACCAAAGAATTCACATGGAGGGACTCATGGTGCTGGCCACATATGTTGCAGAGGAGAGCCTTGTTGGCCATCAGTGGGAGGAGAGGCTCTTGGGCCTGAGGGTGTTAGATGCCCCGTGTAGGGGAATGCTGGGGAGGGAAGACGGGAGTCAGTGAGTGGTTGGGAAGTTACCCTCATAGTGGCAGGGGAAGGGGGGATGGAATAGGGAGTTTCTGAATGGGAGACCTGGAAAGGTGAATACATTTGAAATGTAAATAAAGTAAATATCAAAAAAACTTTATAGAGAAAATATTGTCCAATACATTTATTTTTTTCCCCCAATGTCATGATTCCATTTTTTCCCTTAAAGATGAATATAATTGAGTTACCTACAATATTGAGGACCTCAGGATTCATTTCATGTAATCATTGGGTTTAGGAATTAAAGGAATAATTAGTGAAAAACTTTTCAGATTATCTTTCTAGAATATAATAAAATGTTACATTAGTTGTATCTCCTGATGTTGTTGAAGTATAGCATTAATGATTTTAATGTTAATAAAAGTGGTAGCATAGACAATAGAGTATATAAGAGTCATCACTGTCAATAAAACTTAGGATTTATGTATGAGTTGTCAATCCTAAAACAAAACAAAACAAAAGAAAACAAAACAAAAGATCATTCATTGTGAACAAATAAGAAGGTTGGCTCATACACAAATAACATCATGTAATGCACCATATAAATAAACTTAAGGAAGGGCAGTCTCAGTAGAAGATGAAAGGCATTTGATAACGTCGAACACACCTGCAAGATAACATCCCTGAAGAAATTAGAAGTAATTGAAAGCAAGACACTGTATAAACCAAACATATAGTCAACAGCATACTGAATGGGGAAAGTAGAATGTTTCCTCCAAAACCACATACAGGACAAGGGTACCCATTCTCCCCAATCTTATTCAATATAGTGCTTAAAGTCTTTAACAGAACACTAAGAAACAGATACAAAAATTGGATAAAAGTAGTAAAGGAAAGTTCATTTTGCTCCACTTTCACATATTTTTATACTTAATAGATCCTATAGAGTCAATGATATACCTCTTAGAGATGATAAACATTTCAGTTGCAGAGTGCAAAGTAAACCTAGAAAAGCTCTGGCTATTGTACACACTGATAATGCATGTGGAGAGAAATAACATAAGATAAGCATCCCATTCCCTAAACCAAAAAAAGCAAAAGATGTCTACAATAAGAACTAAAGTTTAAGATCCTTGCAAAAGAAACTAAAGAAGACACTAGATGTTAGCAAGAACTTGCTTATGGATTGGAAAAACCAATATATCACAGAGTTAGAAAAAAACAATTAAAAATTTACATGGAAACATAAAAGATCACTATTATCCAATTCAATCAACAAGAAACACAACCCAAAACAAACAAACAAAACAAAACAAAAAAACAAACAAATCCAAGAGCTACAGAGACATAGTGACAAAGAGAGTATGATTCTGGGACAAAACCAGACATGCAGACTAATGGAACAGAATAGAGGACCTAGAACCAAACCCACACAGGTACAGCTAATTAATATTCAGTAAAGGTTTCAAATATACACTGGAAAATCTAAACTGGGAAAAGAAAGTAATCTTTCAACAAATGGTCCTGGGAAAACTGGGTATACACCTGAAGAATGCTATATATATTATCTGTCATCCCACACAAAACCAATTAAATACATCAAAGACCTTAATCTAAAGCTGAAATGCTAAAAGTATTAGAGAAAAGTATAGGAATCCATCTTATGATGGAGATGTAGGTAAGACTTTCTGAAGAGGACTCCAAAACTGTCACCATTTTGGCAACCAGTCTTGAGATTTCTAAAAATCTTAAAAATAGAACTACTATGTGAACCAGCAGTATTATCTCTGGGCCTAGATAACCAAAGTTCTCCATATCATACTGTAGCTGTAGCTGTTATGGGAAATATTAAAAAAAGACCGGGCATGTTCCTGCGCTTGTGCCAAGGACTCTCTGCCCCATGGCCCGGCTGGCCATGTACTGGCAGGCAAATGGCCAACCTGTTTTTCATCTTGTGGAGACTCTGACTCAGTGATACAAAATCTCTCCACTCAGCTCTCTAGGTTCCCACTGGCAGGTTAATACCACACCAGACCCTTGCTTCAAATCCCCCATAGCCTTAGTGGTGCACATCAGGCAAACCCACACTTTACTGCTGTACCTTTCTCTCTTGAACCCAATGAGTCTCCATGAGAAGAAAAACACCACACAAACTTAGTTCAGAAATGAAAGTAACTTAATCACTGGGAGCAACAACTAAAACCTAATCTTGTAAGCCTTATTAATATATGATTCTTTCGGTGGTGAATCCTTGTGGATCTGCCATGATAACAGGACACTCTAGCAGCTACGTATTACTCTTATGCTGTCCCTGTTCCAAAAGGACCCTCTTTCTCACCTCCTTCTCCTCTCTTCCCCTATCCAACCCACAAGTCCCTCCTACTCACCCAGTGATTGGCTCCTTTATTCATTAGGGGACTGGTTAACAATAAATTACCTGAGTAACTGAGTATTGTATTCACTCCTTGTCCACAGCCCCTCCCAGGAGAGTGGAATTGGCATCAAAATACAAACAACACCAGGCCCAACCACAACATGTATCTACATGTTCATGTGTATTGCTGCACTATTCACTATAGCAAGAAATGGAATCATCCAGGCTGGCTGTCCATCAGCAGACAACTAGATCATGAAAACATGCCAAAAAATGGATGGCCTTGGAAAGTATTACATTAAATAAAATGATCTATAGAATTAGGAAGACAAGTATCATATGTCTCATGTGTGAATACTGTTTTTTTATGTATGTATGTATGTATGTATGTATGTATGTATGTATATATGTATGTATGTGGGTATGAGTATAGGTATATCCTCTGAGACTGGAAAAAGGCCATGTGGGAGGGAGGAGCTGGGGATGAAGGAGGGCAATATTACTCGACCTGAGGGTAGGAAAGTGCCACTGGGGATTGGAAGGGTACAAAGGAGGAGCAGAGAAGAAGCAGAGGAGAATCAGCAAAAACAAATTTTGCTTAAAAATGTTACAGTGAAACCTAATATTTTTGTATGTTAATTAAAATCATTATTTCATAAAAAGGAAATAAATAGGGAGGAATAGCAAAAACCAGTAAACTTTTTGAAGGACTGCAGGAGATTAAAAAAATTCATGTGATTTCTTATGGTTATTAAGTTCAAAGTGTAGAAAATTGCATTGAAACTTACTAATAATAATCTAATTATTGATCAGCATTTGAAAATACTATTAAAATTATGACTGTTAATATAACTAGGTAATTGTGCTCTGGGGAAATTTTCTGGGTACACAACTGGTTTTCACTAATTTTTCCTCTGATTTAACAACATATTTTGTGTAAACCATAAACTTAACAACTCAATAACTTTTGAGTGAGTCTTAAAAATTGAAGTTACTTGACATACTGAAATAAGTTTGGCCCAAATTTTCTTTCATCTTTTATATCATTTCTTAAGTTTTTAATCCATTGTTCTGTGTATTTTGTGGTCTTGGTTTGTTAGTTGCTTCCGTTCAAATAGTCTTGAATTTTATGGCTGTTTTGTTTGGTTTTTGAAAAATACAGCTGGTTTCATGCTTTGTGATGCTCTGTCGCCTTTTCATTTGAAGAATTCAGATGCATCTATCTTGTATTTTATATTCTATCCTGACTTTATCCTATGTTCTTAGGGAATTGTATTGTTTTTTCATTTACTTTATTTATTTTTATTGGTTCTTTTATTTATTTACATGTCAAATGTTATCCCCCTTCCTAGTTCTCTCCACAAACACCCTATCCCACCTCCCCTCCTCCCTGCTTCCATGTGGGTGCTCTCCCACCCATTCCTGCTGCATCACCATAGCATTCCTCTTCCCTGGGGCATTGAGCCTTCATAGGACCAAGGGCCTACCCTTCCATTGATGCCAGATAAGGCAATTCTCTGCTACATATGCAGCTGGAGTCATGGGTCCCTTCATGTGTGCTCTTTGGTTGGTGATTTAGTCACTGAGATCTCTGGGGGGGGGGGGGTCTGGTTGGTTGCTATTGTTGTTCTTCCTATGGGATTGCAAACCACTTCAGCTCCTTCAGTCCCTGAGCTCAGTCCAATGTTTGGCTGTGTACATCCACATCTGTATTGGTCGGGATCTGGCAAAGACTCTCAGGAGACAGCTGTATCAGGCTCCTGTCAGCAAGCACATCTTGGCATCCACAATAGTGTCTGGGTTTGGTGTCTGCATGTGGGATGGATCCCCAGGTGGGGCAGTCTCTGGATGGCCTTTCCTTCAGTCTCTGTTTCACACTTTGTCCTTGTATTTCTTTTAGACAGAAGCAATCCTGGGTTAAAATTTCGAAGATAGGTAGGTGGCCCCATCCCTCAACCAGGGGTCCATGCCTAACCTTTGGATATAATCTCAACAGGTTCTCCCTTCCTTTTGTGTGGTATTTCAGCTAATGTCATCCCCATGGGATCCTGGGAAGTTCTTGATTTACTGGTGCCTGGGACTTTCTGGTTGCAACCCCCAGTTCTCCATCCCCCATTGCTACACATCTCTGTTCAATTTCCTGACCTTTTGTATATTTCCTCTATCTCCTCCCATACCTGATTCTTCACCTCTTTTTCTCCTACCCCTCTTCTCTTCCTCACAGGTCCCTTCCACCCTCTACTTCCCTTGATTATTTTGTTCCCCCTTCTAAGTAGGGCAGAAGCATCCACTCTTTGGTCTTCCTTCCTCTTGAACTTCATGTGATCCAGGAGTTGTATTGTGGGTATTCCACGCTCTTTGCCTAATATCCACTTATCAGTGAGTATATACCATGTGTGCTCTTTTATGACTAAGTTACCTCACTCGGGATGATATTTTCTAGATCCATCCTTTTGCCTGCAAATTTCATGAAGTCATTGTTTTTAATAGCTGAGTAATACTCTATTGTATAAATGTACCACATTTTCTGTATCCATTCCTTTGTTGAGGGACATCTGGGTTGTTTCCAGCTTCTGGCTATAAATATGGCTGCTATGAACATAGTGGAGCATGTGTCCTTATTACATGTTGGAGCATCTTCTGGGTATATGCCCAGGAGAGGTATAACTGGGTCCTCATAGTACTATGTCCAATTTCCTGAGGAACCCAAACACAGATTTCCAGAGTGGTTGTACCAGTTTGCAATCCCACCAACAATGGAGGAGTATTATTCTTTCTTCACATCCTCGCCAGCATCTGCTGTCACCTGAGTTTTTGATCTTAGCCATTCTGACTGGTGTGAAGTGGAATCTCACAGTCGTTTTGATTTGCATTTCCCTGATGACTATGGATGTTGAACATCTCTTTAGGTGCTTCTTGGCCATTCGAGATTCCTCAGTTGAGAATTCTTTGTTTAGCTCTTTCCCCATTTTTAAATAGGGTTATTTGATTCTCTGGAATCTGACTTCTTGAGTTCTTTGTATATTTTGGATATTTTCCCTCTATCAGATGTAGTGTTGGTAAAGATCTTTTCCCAATCTGTAGCTTGCTGTTTTGTCCTCTTGACAGTGTCCTTTGCCTTTCAAAGCTTTTCCATTTCATGAGATCCCATTAGTCTATAGTTGATTTTAGAGCCTGAGCCATTGGTGTTCTGTTCAGGAAACATTCCCCTGTGCCGATGTGTTTGAGACTCTTTCCCACTTTCTCTTCTAATAGATTCAGTGTATGTGGTTTTATGGGGCGGTCCTTGATCCACTTGGACTTGAGCTTTTTACATTGAGATAAGAATGGATCAGTTTGTCTTCTTCTACATGCAGACTGCCACTAGAGCCTACACCATTTGTTGAGTATGCTGTCTTTTTTCTACTCAATGTTTTTGGCTTCTTTGTCAAAGATCAGGTGACCATAGTTTAATTATGAGTATTCAATTCTATTCCACTGATCTACCTGTCTCTGTACCAATACCATGAGGATTTTATCACTATTTCTCTATAGTCCAGCTTGAGGTCGGGATGGTGATTTTCCCCAGAAGTTCTCTTATTGTTGAAAATAGTTTCTGCTATCCTGTTTTTGTTGTTGTTGTTGTTGTTGTTGTTATTCCAGATGAATTTGAGAATTTCTCTTTCTATCTCTGAATAATTGAGTTGGAATTTTGACAGAGATTGTATTGAATCTGTAGAGTGCTTTTGGTAAAATAGACATTTTTCCTATGTTAATCCTGCCGATCCATGAGCATGGGACATCTTTCCATCTTCTGAGGTCTTCTTCAACTTCTTTCTTCAGAGACTTGAAGTTTTTGTCATACAGATCTTTTACTTCCTTGGTTAGAATTACACCAAGATATTTTATATTATTTGTGACTATTGTGAAGGGTATCATTTCATTAATTTCTTTCTAAGCCATTTATCCTTTGAGTAGAGGAAGGCTACTCAATTTTATATCCAGCCACTTTTCTGAAGTTGTTTATCAGCTATAGGAGTTCTTTGGTGGAATTTTTGGGGTCACTTAAGTATACTATTGTATCATTCAAAATAGTGAAATCTTGACTGCTTATTTTCCAATTTGTATTCCTTTGACATTCTTTTTCTTTTTTTTTTTTTCTTTCTTTCTTTCTTTCTTTCTTTCTTTCTTTCTTTCTTTCTTTCTTTCTTTCTTTCTTTCTTTCTTTCTTTCTTTTTTTGTCTAATTGCTATGGCTAGAACATCGAGCACTATATTGAGTAGATAGGGAGAGAGTGTGCAGCCTTGTCTAGTCCCCAATTTTAGTGGGATTGTTCAAGTTTCTCTTCATTTAGTTTGATGTTGGCTATTGGTTTGCTGTATATTGTTTTTATTATGTTTTATTATGGATCTTGAATTCTTGATCTTTCCAAGATTTTAACATATTTTAAATGTCTGTTATTTCTCTGATTTCCTGCTGATGTTTAATCTCTTCATATTTTCTCTAGCTTTGCAGTGTAAGTTTGTGGACACACAGTGACAGCTTGGCTCTGGGAGACCAGTATGGTCAACTGCTTTCACCATCTGCTCTGCAGCTTGGAATAGGTTTTATCTTGAAACAAGTCTTTATGTTGATAAGTAGACAATGATTAAATAATTAATCATAGCATTTATGATAAACTTTATTAGGTTCTACTACCTTGGAGGATATAATTCTAAAATCATGATAGCATATCTTATATACACAGTCGCCCATGTATAACATATAACTATGGATTTAAAGTCCATAGTGTGATTACTTCTCAACAAAATGGGAGGAGGACTTACATTTGGGGCCAGAAAATATGGATAGTATACATTATGGTTATGATATTGGGAGTGTTCTTTTCTTTAGACCATATAGATCGTGTTCAGAGATTAAGCCACCTGTGTAAAGTTCAAAGCTTAAAGAGTGATACTTAAGACTTTAATCCATTTAAATCTCTTATTAATGTAGATTTCTCATGAAGCTTCAGGTGACACAGACTGTCCAATTTTGTATATTTCTTGTTTATTAACTGAATATATCAATCCTCGAATTTACACAGCATTTGCTACCACAGTTAACATCTTAGTGTGGATGTATTAGAATTGAATCAATGGAAAAAAGTGCTGTGAGGTCTGCCACCTGTAGATGCTGACTTTGTGGAAAGGAGTCATGTGCTTCAGTGAAACATCCTCCTTTGTATGTGCTGGTTCTCAGATGTGCTCACAGATGACCAAGTTCAAGGGTGCACTCACATGAAAGAGAAAAACTTTTCAATAAAGTAAGGAAATTTTGTTATTGACACTGCTTTAGTCTTAACATTAATAAGCACTATTTAAAGTCAATGATTAGATGTAAGCCACTTGTCTAATTCTAAAACTAGACTACTTTTCTCCATTTTATTGTAAATGTATTGCTCAATTTGGAAATAATATAAGACCATTAGGTAAGTAGGAAATTAGTGGAAATTGCCTTTAACAGTAACACCCCTTTATTCACAACATGTGATTCCCCCCCCATTTCCTATAAAATTTATTTTAATGCAATTAACTGTATTTTCTACTTACTATGTTAAGGTACATTTTTATTCATTTCTACCTGGGGAATGAATTAGTATTTATAAGTGAGCATGCTATGTTCCATAAAGAGATAAAACAGAAGTAATTCTATCATTGTAGTTGTACAGAATATAAAAGGTGTGTGTGTGTGTGTGTGTGTGTGTGTGTGTGTGTGTGTGTGTGTGTGTGTGTGTTCATGTGTTAGTACACTCTTGGGCATGGATATGTGCAGTCTGTAGAGCAGTTTCTGACATGTAGTAAACATTCATAATTATTAGAATATGTGACAATGTTTAAGATTATTCAGTGAGCCAGGTATGATTCTTAGTCAGCACCATCTAGCTCTTTTTTCTCTTCTCAAATGCATTATATGACTGACTCTTTTTCCTCTTTCAGACATTCATCTCAGTTTAGAGAGAAAACAGCCTGTAAGCTTCCAGTCCAGTGCTTCTCTCTGTTTCCATCCTTGTGCCCTGTGGAGGCAGGGAAGGTTGGCACAGGAGAGAGGGTTTCCGTTCCCTGCATCCAAACTTTGCTTTCTCTCTTACTTTCTAGTCAAAGTCATTGAATAATATTTTATTTTATTTTTTTCCTCCACTCTTTTAAAAATTCTTTGCCTCCATGCCTCTGAAAATTATTATGACTACTTTATGTATAAAAGAGAAAAACAAACTATCTCACAAGATAGGGCTAGTTTCTTCTTTCCTGATAATTATCCAGCTAATGCTGTTCAGTTTCCTCATGGTATGGCAAAACCCATATCTATAGACAAAAGCAGCAATGTGAAGACTGCCTAAGTAATAAAATGTGCCAGTTTGTTGGTTGTGTAAATAATTTGTGGTGATTTATTATGAGCCCATCAGTGTCAGCAAAAACGTAAACCTACAGTTTTTGTTTTCTCTTACCTTGCTCTGTTCCAAATACAGTCTTAGTAACAATCGTCTTAAAAGTGGACGCACTGGTGAGAGAAGGGAACAGAAAAACACTTGACAGAGTATTTGACTCAGTGATCCTTGAAAATAGCTACTTAATATTTCTTATCAATGCTCACTTCTTTTGGATTACTCTGTTCTATTTCAAAGGCATCTGCTCTTTGAGGGAAATACATTTTTAAAAAAATTGAGTTTTCTGGCAATCTTAAGAGAGATTTATGTCAAAACCAGCATCTTTCATCAACATTGTGTTCTCATGTAAGCTTTTCATTTCTTCTCTAAAAATGGAATATCCAGGTAGAGGAAGATAAGAAGAACTGCATTTGGCAGAGGTGATATGTTTGAATTATGAATATTAACAAAAGCGGCCACACAAGTAAGGTGAACTTTTTGAAGCTTCTGGAATAATTTGTCTTACAAACAGTTGAGCTGCTAAAAAGTGAAGGTGAAGAGTCCAAAATTTTGTGAAATTCTGTATTTCAAAGATGATGAATGAAACCAAAACAGAGACACAAATTTAAAAAAAAAACTTGGTAATCACACTATCGCTGACAGATTCTAATCAATATAATTTTAAATTCTCTAATGAAAAAAACGTGCTCCCAAAATCTTGCAATCTAAAGAACTAAATGCTTTTCATTTTCATTAACTATTTCTATAATAGTTTGTCGATATAAAGAACAGCAAGTCAGGAACAATCAGGTACATCATTCATTTTATTAAAATGATCCAAAATTTTAATTTATAGTACTGCATTTCTTGGTAGCATATGCAACCACTTGTAGGCATGATAATAACAATTTATGTAAAGCAGAATCAAATAACTTTCTTGGACTAGATCAAAGAGTAGGCAAATATTAAAGAATATTTTTTTATTTCCTAATTTTTCTAAAAACATTTAAGTAAGTATAATCAGTAAACATTTAAAACTACATATCATACCAATTAGCCAAAATAAAAATACTTCATAATTTTTAAAAGTATGTTCATCACAGAAAATGAGGACAGTACTGAAAATAATTTCAAGTGTTATTCACATTTTTATTACTTAAAAAAGAATGCATATTTTTTCCTCCTGAAGTTGTAGGTACACACCAGTGTTTGCATGCACATAATTCTTTCTCATATTATAAGGATCACATTTACTTTGGTTTGTATAAAGTTGTTATCATCTCTCTTTGCAGTAATGTGCTTTCCCTTCTAGACTATCAACTTGCAGAAACATTATTTTTTCATATAGTCACAATAATTTAATTTATTGAATACATTTTCTTTGTTAAGTCTTTTACTATTTTGAATTTCCATAAAATAAATCTTATACTTAGATGTAAAGATATATTAAATATGTTCGAGGCCAGCCTGGTCTACAGAGTGAGTTCCAGGACAGCCAGAGCTACACAGAGAAACCCTGTCTTGAAAAATGAAAAAAAAAAGATATATTAAATATATCATATGTAACATATTTAGAATAGATACTGGACAATAAATGGGACATAAAATATTTTAGCAGACATCAATAAAGACAGGATAATAAAATGCAAATTTTAATAGTTTAGTGTGTATAAAATTCATATAAGTGTACAACTCCTTTCAATAGTGTCAGAAGGGACAAAGAAATCTTTCAATGATTTGCTTGAAGAGAATTTTTGGCTTTCAACTGTAAATAGCATAATCAAAGGACTTTGACCTTGGCAAATTGTTTGAGGAGGTCAGAGATGGGATAAAGGAAGGGTGAGTTTATTGCTAGTCACTCTGGCCTGCTCTCACCCTATCCAGATTCTTTCTTCCCAATCTAGACTTCCTTTACTTTCCCTGACTGGAAGTTAAGAATTGTCCAGTCTTGAAGGTATTTCAAGTTTCTAGTTGTGTGGGGCTAGTGTTTCAGTAGCTGCCTTGTGGTGTTTGAACTTTTCAATCAAAGGAGAACATTTGAAACACTTAATTGCCGTAGGATTTTTTTCAATGTTTTACTTTGTTACTTTAGAAAATAAAAAGGAGAGTCTGTAAAAAAATTTTCACCACCTACTACAGAATAAAACTTCTCTGATGAGGTTCAAAAGGGACATTAATTCATGTAATAAGTCATTGAGAGATTTACAACTGCTCAAATCCAGAGAACAAGAGATTGTAGAGGGCTCAGCTCTAAATGGGGGCACCTATAACACACCCCACCCCAAGCTTCAGGGACCCTTACGGAAAGGGGCAGAAAAGCTGTAAGATCTGGAGGCTGTGGATGACCAACATGAAGCAGCGCTCTCTATGTATAACAAGGCAGTCAGTTGCACATACAAACTTATGTAAGTTCTGACAGCATGCATGCCCATGACCTATACAAGCTTAAGCCAGAACAAATCCTAGCATGTTGGAGACACCCTAAATTAAGCTCAGGATGCCTGGTATCCCTGATGACAAGGGAAAAAAACTGCTGGGTGTATGTGGTGTTTCAGAGTGCGAGGCTACGGCCTCTTGTGGACCCCTATATGAGTACTAAGAGGCCCCAAGTCCTGCTTCTTTGGCGAAAGCACTACCTGATATCATTTCTGCAACTATTCTTATTACTTATCATTCTCTTTATCTATTTACTGTTCCTTCTCTTTCCTTCTTTCTTGATTAAATCAGTATTTGGTGACCTAGTAAGACCTAGGAGGAGCCTGCTTGATAGCCAGGAACTAGATGTTACCAATAATATTAAAGTGAAAGCTGTTCATGAATTCAAGAGAAATACAACTGTAGAGGGAGCTCAACAAATTTGGGAAAATTACACCCACTGTAAAATTGGATATGGTGATAGTTACATTTTGGGAAAGTATGATATGTTACAGTCACTTGTTCAAGGTGGAAATGAAAGTAACCTAGAGCCTCAAACAGAGATGAGTAAATCTACAGCTGTTCCCCCAGTCTTAGTCTTATTACAAAACTGAGGATGGAATAACTTACAGGCATTTCCCAGAAAGTCAGCATTGGGTTCCTTGGGTTCAGAGATGATGGTGGCAGCCCCCTAGGAATTCTCCAAGCAGGTTAAGTGAGGATGTTTTTGTAGAAAGACAGATGGGGTCCTGGATGTTTGACCTGGATTGGAGATCTAGTAGGATTAAGGCATGGGACCCAGTACTAGAAAGGGATATTGGTGATTGGTGATGGAACGCACCCCTTTGCTCTATTTTTAAGATCACTTTGGAGCATATTGCCAGGGGACTGTATTCCCAAAGATAAGAGAATTAAGTATCTACAAGAAGAATTAAAATGTAGAAAATTAGAACAGCCAGGAGAATGAAATAGATGGTGTACAGGTCAGGCCCAGGAAGAACTACGATGACTACAGAGTTAGCAGTATGACCTCATGTTTGCCCTTTAATGAAACCATACTGTCTCGCATATGTGGAAAGATATTGACTTTGTAACTATAACACTACTGCCCCCGACCTCACAGAAGACTAGTGGCCAGGATATATATATTGCTTGCTACAAAACTTTTATGTTTGAGATTTTATAGTTCCTTTTTCCTGTTCTAAATCTGTACTACTCTGAATCACAAGAAACTGTTGGCACAGGAAAATAGAGAAGCATTTACCTACCTCCCTATGAACTTTGTAACCCAACTTCCTTGTATGATTTCAATAAAAGACTGGGGCTGAGTCAAGTCTCTAGAGCATTCTGACTCCCAAGTTCAGAAGCTCTCACTGCAAGAACAGCCTGTCAACTTGTACCTCAATTATTTGTTCTCTTATTCACCTACCAGGTATCCCTAGTCATTGTTGACTCCCGACTTGTGTAGAGGCTGGACCCTAGCACCAGCACAGAGGGAGGAGGTAGCATGACATTTGCTATCCCTGGAGTAGTACATAAAAGCCAGCTTGTTTATGTGCTCATTCCATAACTGCTTGGCCAAAGCAAAGAGCAACTCTGGATTGATTTCTGCAGGTTTCTTACAGGTCTGGCTCTCAATAATTCTAACAGTGTAATGAATATCTGCATGAATTTCCCTTCTCCAAGATTCCAGAAGGCACACATCCTGAGAGCACCTTTATTTTAGGACTTGGGATGTTTGACGATCTAAGATAATGAATCGTTGTTTTAAGACATTGTATCTTTGGCATTTGTTACATTAGTGATAGAAGTTCAATGTATTGAACAATTGGTATTTATATTACCTTCTTAATAAGCATTGGCTCCAACCCATTTATTATAAATAAAGCTGCAATCTTCCATATGCAGAAGAAAATATTTGACAGTGAGAAGCTCTAAAGGAGAAAATGAATTATAGAGGGAACCAAGGAGTTCCTGACATCAGGTATTCATGTTGCTTACATTGGTAATTGCATAATAACTTGCTTTCAGAAAAAAATACAAGTAAATACCTAACATAGAATTAGCCAACTTTTCTTGATCTAAACATGTGTACTATGATCAACTTTGAGGTATCAATGTAATGCCACTGACCACAGAACTAGGAAGGAGTATCAGTTTCTACATATAACTATGTATGTATATGTATTTGCACATGTATATTTCTAGGCATGCATGTGAATACAAATGCAGAATTCCTACTTTAATTATAATTCATCTCATATGATTGTCATAAGAAGAACTATGAAAGAACATGTATGAATAAATGGGGCAAATATCTTGGAAGAGAGAACAGGGAATTCAAATTCCTGATGGGGGACTGAGTTTTGCTATTTTTATGGTCTTCTGGGAATGTTTAAGGGATACTGTCATAGCGTGACTACTATAACAAAGTAGCTACTATAACAAAATAACATATACCAGATGGCTTATAAACAACAGAAATTAATACCTGATCATTGTAGAGACTGAGAAGTCAGAGATGATGTCAGTAGGGTTGAATTATGGTCACCTCTTCTGATGCACTGATGGTGCCTATAGTTCTGCCTTTACATTGTGTGAAAGGAAAGACAATGTCTCAAGGTCTCCCTGGTAAGTGTATTCATCCAATTTACAGGAACAATGTCCTCTAGGTGTAATTACCCCCCAAAGCTGCCCTCTGATCCCATATCAGACTGGGGATTAGGTCTTAGTGGCTAGTTATGTAGAGATATAAACTTTTAGAGTATCAGGCAGCAAGGAGGCTAATATAGATGAGGAAGAATCATTTGTAAGTTGGGAGAAATAATGCCCAGGAGATATTATAAGATTATATTACGTGTGCATATTTGGGGTTGGATAGGGAAGACATCACAGGTATGAAAATAGAAGTTAAGATAGCTACAGTTTGGTTAGAAGAAAGAATAGAACTTCCTTATGAGCCTTAGAATTCACATTTGGCAGGCAGCATTTTTCCTTACACACATAAAACCCCCCATCCTCAGTCTTTAGCTTTTATATAAAGAATACTGTGTTAGAACACTCACAGAATCAACTAACTTGGGCCCATCAGGGTTCAGAGACTAAACTGCCAACCAAGGAGCCTGCCTGGGACTGACCTAGACCCTTACATATATGTTACAGTTGTACAGCTTGGTTTTCATGTGGGACTCAGAACAGCCAGAACAGCCACTGTTTCTGTCTCTTTTGCCTGCCTTTTGGACCCTTTTCTCCTACTGGGTTGCCTTGTCCAGCCTTCATTTTACCTTCATTGTTTGGGAGTAAAGGTGTGTACTAAGATCATGTCTTTATTCCAGCCAGAGGGACTAAAGGTTTGTGCTAATGACTGAGCCACACCACAACTAAAACCAATTTTTTTCAGTAAACAACACAATCTCTGGTTCTCAGGTTCACAGCGTGACACCAGTAACACCTGGGCCCATAGGGGCTCACAGAGACTGAACCACCAACCAGAGAGCATGCATGGGACAGATCTAGTACTTCTACACATATGTAACAGATGTGTAGCTTGGTTCTCATGTGGGATCTCTAACAGCAGGAGCAGAGGCTGTCTCTGACTCTGTTGCCTACCCTTGGTTCCATTTTTCCTAGCTAGATGGCCTTGTCTAGTCTTAATAAAAGAATATGCAGCCAATCCTACTATGAGTTAATATGCCAAGGCAGGTTGATATCTATGTGAGGTCTTTCTTTCTCAGAGTAGAAAGGGAGGGGCATAGGGAGAGGGGCGAAGAGGGGTAGGGACTGGCAGGGGAGGAAGGAGGGGAAGATCTGATTAGTATGTAAAATAAATACACAAATTAAGAAAACCAGAAAGGAAAAAAAAAAAACAAAAAACTAGAGCTACGTAAGGGTTTTTCAAAAGACACATCTGATAGAGGGAGATATATAAAATATATAAAGAACTAAAACAAACAAAACAAAACAAATTGGATATCAAGCAAACAAATAACCCAATTAAAAAATAGGGTAGAGATCTAAACAGAATTTTTCAAAATTGAAACACAAATGGCCAATAAGCACTTAGATAAATGTTCAGTATCCTTAGCTATCAAGGAAATGCAAATCAAAACTACTTTGAGATTTTATTTTATATCTCTCAGTGTGGGGTTCCCTGCAAGTTTCATGGCCAGTGGTGAAATAATCCACAGTGGCAAGAATGAAAACTGGGTTCAGTATGACTTAGCTGGGCTGGTTCAAACTTCTGGAATCTGAAGACAAGTGGTTTGCATTTGTATATATTTAAACACAGTAAAACTTTGGTAAAATGTTTCCACATGACAATTATCACAACAAAGCTTTAAGGATTCCTATATCAAAACGCCTTTGCAAAGTACATCTCACTCACAAAACACCTGTGACCTTTTCCACAAGCATGAGTTCTGTGGACCAAGAAACAGTGCTCAGCATGAGGGCCCAGAGAGGGTGGGATTTGTAATAAGCATAATAGTAAACTCTTTTGCAAAGTACATGGGACCTCTTTCATGAGGATGGTGTCTACTGAGAAACAATTCTTTGGAGGCTGGGGGATTCAGTTGAAGGCTGACTATATAAAGTAGCAAAAACATCACCTGTTTATTAAATAATACCCACTCCAGCCTTCTGGGTGAACAGGTGTCAGTTCCTTCCATTGTAGAAATAAAATCCTTCATGTTTAATAATTCTTATTTCTCTAGTGCTCTCTGTAAGCATATGGACCTATTGCCCTCTGCATGTCAGAATGGCTAAGATTCATAAAACAAGAATAGCTCTTGCTGGCAAAGATGTGGAGTAAGCGGAGCCCCATCCATTGCTTGTGCAACCATTATGGAAAGCAGTGTGTTATTTCCTCAGGAAGATCCTCAAGAGCCAGCTATATTACTCAGGTATATATCCAAAGGATTCTATACCCTACTACAGAGACACTTGCTTAAACATGTTCATTGCTGCTATATTCATAATAGCCAGAAATTGGAAACAACCTAGATGTCCATCAATGGATAAATGGATAAACAAGGCATGGTATGGTACATTTATACAAAGGAATATTATTCAGCGGTTACAAATATTAAATCATGAAATTTTCAGTTAAATGGACTGAGCTAGAAAAAAATTATACTGAATCAGGTAACTCAGAAACAAAAAGATATATATATATATATATATATATATATATATATATATATATATAATTCTCTTATAGGTAGAATTATCTGTTATGTATTCAATAGGCAGACTACAGTTCATACAACCACAGAGGACTATAAAGGACTGGGATGAAGTATTGGAACCCTCTAGGAAGGAGAAATAGAATAGTTATCGATGGATGAGTAGTGGACTGGAATAGGAGGGTCAAATAGGGAGAGGAAGGAAAAGTGGGGCTAGGGAGGGAATATGGGGAGGGACAACTAAAACTAACGGCCATTTGAAAAGATGTATGGAAACCCAGTAGAGTAGAAACTTTCTAAAATACACACATATATGAATATGATCTAAAAGTAATTCTCGAAGAACAGGAGAGACTGAACCCAACTGGACATCTCTTGTCATAAAATGAAGCCTCCAGTTTTGAGAATGGGTTACATCAAGTGTTCCATGGGAACCCACAAACAACCAAGGCTATTGCAAAGGCTATTGGTTGCTTTCCACAAACTGATGGTAAGGTCCCATTGCTGAAGATAACACCTACACAACTCATTAAACAGAAGTTGAACCAATGTCTAACTAGAACCTTCATCCTTACAGATTAGTATTCATGGTTCTGGAAGGTACTTATCACCTTACTAAAGGAAAAAGGTAAACATCAACTCAGTTACAAAGTCTTCAGCGTATGATGATGATCTGCGTGTGAGGTGTGCTAGTGAACAGTAACACAAAGCTTGTGGGAGTAGCCAAACAATAACTGATTAGACATAAGACCCACTCTATGAGATGGAACTTGTCTTAGAGATTCATAGCTGTGAAGGCAACTCTTATAAAGGATAATGTTTAATTAGGTTGACTTACAGTTTCAGAGGTTTACTTTGTTATCATCATGGTGGAAAGCATGGCAGCATGCAGGCAGGCATGGTGCTGGAGGAACTGAGAGTTCTGCATCTTCATCTAAAGGAAGCCAAAAGGAGACTGTCTTCTGCAGGCAGGTAGGAGAAGGGTATCTTCCACACTGGGCAGAGCTTAAGCACAGGAGGCCTCAAAGCCCTCTTATATAGAGACACACTTTCTCTAACAAGGCTACACCTACTCCAAAAGGTCACACTTCCTAATAGTGCCACTCCTTATAGCCAAGCATTCAAACACATGAATTTGTGGGAACCGTTCCTATCCAAACCACCGCAGAACCCATCCCCAGCATTGCCTGGGTGGTAAAGAACCTGAGACCAGACAGGTCAGGGACTTAAAGGAAAATCAAATACTAGTGTTTTGCTAAAGAAACATAGCCGTAAAGGGACTCCTATTGACAATCTGCCATACTCATAGATCAGTGCTTGCTCATTCATCATCAGAGAAGCTTCCTCCTGAAGTATATGGGAACAAATACAGAGGCCAACAGCCAGACAATATGCAGAGTATGAGTTTTTTTGGGGGGGGTCAGCAGGGATGGAGAACAGCAAGGAAACAAAATCTTCAAAACATTGCAGGAGTAATGCACATACGAACACAGACACTGTTGCATAATGCATTGAGCCCCCATTGCTGAGAGAAGTAGTCACAAGACCACATCCCTAACCAAGAAATAATCTCCACTTGATAACCACTTGCAAATGAAAAGTTAGTTTTTTCTAACAGTGTTTCACTGTGGTTGCACGCTACTCTTAAGAGCATGACCCAGGCTCAGCAGTAGCTAGCCAACACAACTAGAACTCAACTGCATCTTTGAGGGTTCTCTGCCTCATAATGTTTTGTCAGGGCATTTTATTTTAACCTTATTGGTCCTTAGAATATGTAATGTGGCTTCTGCTTTTGTGTTTTTTATTGAATTCCTGTGTGCTCCTGCATCTATATGCTTTCTTGTGTTTTTTCCTTGGCTCTTTTTTTCTGTTTGTTTTTCTGTCTTCTGATTGTTTTTGTTTTATATTGTTTATTTTATTACTATTTGTTAGATCACGATTTGTTTTCCGAGGAGAGACTGAAAGGGTGTGGATTTGAATAGGCACAGAGATTGGGAGAATCTTGGAGCAGTTAGGGGAGGGGAAATTGCAACCAAAATATAGCTTATAAAAATAATCTATTTTCAATAAAAAAAAAAAATTTGAAAGCTATAGGGACGTTAAGGAAAGGGACATTGAAGGGCCGGCATTTGTGAAGAAAATCTGACGAAAAAAAAATCTCATGTAAAGCCAAATGCAATATAAAAGTGTACGTTGCTTGCTGGTAATATCAAAAAATTGGGCCTACGTTCTTAAGGGTCCTAATAAAACACAAACTTTTTTCATTTACTTTCTAATCCATTGGAATCCAGTTCCTATGTGGAGAGCTTGCTGAACACAGAAGGCTTTTACTGGGCTTACTGACTGTTTTCACAATTTCTCATCCTTTCTATGGAACCAAGAATCGAACTACAGCTCCAAGGAGAACTGCAAACAAATATATAGCAAAGCAAGTAAGAGCTGTTGAAGCAGTGAGCCCACAGGACACACCCTTTTCCCCCCGGGAGTCCACCCTCCAGCCTGCGCTTCCGGTGCTGTGGTGGGTGTGGCTTGCGCTGACGTCACTGCCGTGCGCCAACTGGCGGCAGATTCAAATCGACCGCTCTGGACTGTGGGGAGGCAAGTGGCGATAGCGGAAGCCGGGCCTGAGGGACGTGCGACCCGCTGCGAAGATGGCGCAGCCCATCACAGTCCCTAGGCGGATAAAGCGCAAGGCGCCCCGCGCCTTCCTCAAGCGCACCTTCAAGCGGAAGAAGCCGCGCCTCCGTCTGGAGACGTGCTGCGACCTCCTGGTAAGTCCCGCTCTCTCCGCCCTCCGGCCCAATAACCACGACAGGCAGCACCCCAACCTCGTCGGTACGCCGAGCACCCCTGCACCGAGGAACGCGGAAGGAAGGAAAACCCGGAGTTATTTAGCCTCCAGTGGGAAAGCCCCACCCCTTATTGCTTCCAGTACCAACCATTAAGGAGACTGTCTGGCTGTGATTAGTTTAATTGAGCCGGGTATGGAAAGTAAACAGACTGCAAACAGATTTGACCTCCTGCCTCCCGTAGCTCCTGTATGTTGTTACCGAACACATTGCTCTATGGCCGCTGCACTAGGTCCCTTACTAAAGGACAGTGATTCAAAAGTGATCATGTAGCTGTGGAGTCAAGTTTTTAAAACTTCCGAGACTGTCGATTTTCAGATGTAACGTTTCCCCGAAATATAATGCTTTCTACTAATTGGCCCCAATCAAACAACTCTATGTTTCTGCCTGGAAGTTAATTCAGTTTGTGTTCCGTTTCCCCCACCCCTACCCCGCTACCGTGAGTGGTGGTGTTGATGCTGTTGTTTTATTTTGGTTTGTTTTGGTTTTTCAAGACAGTGTTTGTCTGTGTAGCCTGGGTGTCCTGGAACTCGCTCTGTAGACCAGGCTGGCTTCGAACTCAAAGATCTGTCTGCTTCTGCCACAACCACTACCACTCTAAATATTAAAGATCTTTGTTTTCAAGACAGGGTTTCTCCGTAACTGCTCTGGCAGTCCTGGAATTCAGTTTGTTGACAAGGCTGGAACTCACAGAAACACCTTCCTCCCCCCCCTCTGGCCCCCTTCCCCGCCTCCCTCCCCGCCTCCGAAGTGCTGGTGTTGCTCACCATCTCGCCTACAGTTTGGGTTCTGACTACCTGGAACACATTTCATCTACAGAAGGAATATTATGTCCCTAGGTTGAGCCGTAGGAACACTTCCTTTTCCTCTGTTTTGAAAATGCGTGTCTCTTTCAGATGAAGGTGAAGAACTGGAGTTATTTTTCCTCTGTCTTCCCATCTGTTGGCTTCTTGCAGGGTTTCTGTTTTCTTTTCTTTGAGAGAGGACTTCACTATGTATCTGCTGGCTGGCCTGGAACTCATTATGTACACCAGGCTGGCCTTGAACACACAGATATCATCCTGACTTTGCTTCTTGGTGCTGGTATTAGCTGTAGCCCATCCTCCCTTAAAGATTTATTTAAAAATTGCTTTACATATGTGTGTCTGTGAGTGAATGCCATATGTGTGTGGGTGCTTGTAGCTTGAATTAAGGGCAGTTGTGAGGTGCCTGACAATGGATGCTGAGAACTTGGCTCCTCCAGAAGAGCAGCAAATGCTCTTAACCACTGAACCACCTCCAGATACTGGTTTTCTTGATTATTACAGAATTATCTACTTTTCTCATTTTTTTTTTTTAAATCTCTTGAGCCAAAATATAGTCCCGTGTCTTCCCCCCACCCCCGGCCCCCAGGTGGGGGCAGGTAATCCCTCTTCTGTCACTTGTTCTTGTTTCCCTTTCTCATACTCTAGGAGAAAATCATGTACCATTGCTGTTTTTTTCCCCACCCCTGACTCCTTGGTGGTGGTTGAGATAGCGTGAGGTAGGATTCCCTTGGAATACACTTTGGATAATTTGTTCTGTTTTCCCTGGAGCCTAATAGAAAACAAATACTACCTGATGAGGAATATCCAGGAGCAGACTAGCTGATCCAAGGGATTGTTAGGCCTTTCTCAAAGAGCTAGTTTCCATTTTCTGTCCTGGAGTGACCTGTGGCTATATGGACTCTGGTGGAGTGCTCTAGGTGTCAGGGAAAAGAAGCAAAGTTGAAGACAATGCTGTGTAGTGGTAGAGAAGGGAAGCTGCAGCCAACTGTTGCTCCCAGTTGTTATTTTCGTGTTCTATCACTTTTGTTAAAAAGTTCCTGTTTGGACTTTTGTTCATTGACATTTCTTTGCTTACAGCTTTCTGCTCTCCATTAACTTAATAATTTTATCAAAAAAAGCATTCCATGCCATTCATAAAGTTTGCACCATTTAAAGCAGCACATTTTGTTCTTTTGTATGAATACATACCAG
Organism: Uromys caudimaculatus; assembly: GCA_028551405.1. Classification (NCBI taxonomy): domain Eukaryota; kingdom Metazoa; phylum Chordata; class Mammalia; order Rodentia; family Muridae; genus Uromys; species Uromys caudimaculatus. The sequence goes on along the minus strand of CM052717.1, from coordinate 1,185,297 downwards.
TTGTTGAGGTGTTGATATTATTCTCAGTGTTTCAAATTCTGATGTTGTCTCCCAGGGTAGTGTGCAGCCTTATGAGATGATTGTTCCATTAGTCTGGGAACTGGAATCACGAGTCTTTGTCTTCTTTGTTCAGCACAATGCCCTGAAGCTTCTGAGTCATTATTATTCGGAATACTTGGTAACTGATATAAATAATAAAAGAAGGAAAATTGTGAAAGATACCTTTTAACGGGTTGTGAATAGTGCCCTCATGCACCTGGAAGAAGCTGTGGGTTAGAAAGTTGTGAGTAATAAACTTGTGTAAAAAGGTTTATATATCATCTAACACTACATGTGCTTTGCTTTTAAAGATCCATTTGAATTGCCTACTCTTTGTTCAGCGGTTGGCACAAGAGTCCAGGACAAACGCTTGTGAAAGTAAGTCCGGAGTTATCAAAGAGGATCATGTACTGGCTGCAGCAAAGGTAAATTATAGATTTTCTTAGTAAGCAAGAGTTAACTTTAAAAATACTGCTATGGCCATCATCTTTGTCTGATTTAAATACTTTTTATTTTAAAATACTTGTAAGCTAGCATAGCACTAGAAGAGTTAGGAAAGATGTGAGGTGCTTCAGCAAGGAAGGCTATTGAACTTTGTTAAAATACACAACATACTTAGCATTTTGTAAACTTGTTTAAGCACATGATACTTTCTTTTATAGTACCCATAGTAATACCTTTTTGCTGGCCTGGGTTACAGACTTAAGGAAGCCAAGGCATCGGGCATGCCCTGGCAATTTTTATGAGACTTCTAAATACTCTTCAGTGGGAAACACCACAACTATTAAAGTTTAAATAAGGAATTTCCTGAAAGCAATGCAATGATTAAGAGTATGAAGAGTATATGTAAGTGTTTTCAATTTAGTCTGTTGTTTTTTCTAAATATATAACATAGTTAGCATCTTCTAAAATTTTTATTGCCTTTATTGTGTGCATGCCTGCATGTGTTATGAGTGTTTGTGTAAGTGTGCAGATGTACATGTGTGCACCTGTCAGTTGTCACAGCATACCTGTGGAGGTCGGGGCAACTTTTGGCAGTTGGTCCTCTCTACGATGTGGGATCAGACACAGGTCATCAGACTTAGCCATTAGTGTCTCTGCCTGGTGAGCCAGCCCACAGGACCCGAGGTCTGTTTTTCTTTTTAAACTGTAGTAGCCAGATTTTTTAAATTTTTATTTTTATTTGAATATTTTTAAAGCTAGCTTAGGGCCTCATCCTTCCAGGATTTTTACAACTAAATATTTCCCTTTGTCTTATTTCTGTAACATTTTATGTTTTGAAAATTGTATGTGAAGCAAGTTATTCAATATAAGATGACCAGCTGTTAAAATTCCAGCTTAATTGTGAGATGTTTTACGTTGGGATGGATTTATACTCCTTGATAGTGCTTTATAGTTGTTTTGAGTTCGAGAACATTTGTTTTTAATACTCTAGATCATTAATTTGTTGGCAGGCTGGGGCTAGGGATGACACACAACATGATACCCAAAACCTATTTGAAATAAACTGTTTTGATACTTTGGATTATAATTGGCAAGGTTTGTGAATGAAAGTGACTCTAAAACCAGGTTTGGTGATCTAGGGTTGTTTCCCATTTATTGAGAGAGTTAGACTGTATTAGAGAAATGTGGATTAGTGATTCTGACTTATCTCCATAGCTGTAATATGTATCTTCATTTCCTCCCTTACAGGTAATTCTGAAGAAGAGCAAGGGTTAGGTGTCAACATGTGCTTAAGAATTATATGATGTGTTAATTTAAGCCATAACAGATCATAAAAACACTTTGTATGTATCAGTTTATATTGTGGATTATTAAAACATTGTGTGTGTATTTTATTTCTTTTAAGGAATTGTGCTTTATTCATTAATGGCTTCTGAGTTTCTTTTGTGTTGCTGTGTTGTTGCTTAGTGTATTAAAAATGAAACCATGCTGTATTGAAAAGCTTAAAGAGATGTGTACCCCTTCAACTGCTGAAGCTTATGTCTTTGAATTTAGCCAGAATTATGCAGTGAATTTAATTTCTGAGAAAGCGTCATGTAGTGAAATCTGAGTACATTTTAAATATGTTAATTTTGGATGCATTCACAAAGCACTAGTTTTGTGTTACACTAGTAGTTATTGTAAAATTTCTCAGCTAGAAGATTGTGAGCATAAGCTAAAGTTTTTACAAACTTGTTTTCTGTCTATAAACCACAAACAAGAATATGTAAATCAAACTGACATGCTTTCTTCAGTCACAGGATTTAGTAGATAAGGTATTTTCCCATGGCAGTCTTTTGAAAGCTTTTTGCATATTATCCAATTTTCACTTTTAAATTTCTGCTCTGAGATAATTCAGATAGTATATGAAGTTGCAAAGCTAATATAAACATACATTCTACACTAAACACCCAGTTTCCTCAGTGCTTATATAGAATATATAGTGTAATACATCAAAAGCAAGAATTTGGTAATTGGAACAGTATATATGTAGCTCCGTGCTATTTTATCATGTGTGCAGATTCATGTAATTATATACGACCAACATATAGAACTACTCAGTACCACAGAGGTCTGGCTGATTTATACTCATCCATCTACTGTGACCTCTGAGACCACCACCCTAACCAACTCTTCTCTAGTTCTATAGTTATGAGAAGGGAAGCATGTAAGAAATAAGCACTGGAGATGTTTTTCACTCAGTGTAATACCCTCGTGTTCTGTTCTAGTCATTGCGTGTATTCACTCCTTAGTGGTGTGGATGCACCATATTTTGTATAGCTGTTTGCTTATTGAAGAACATTTTGCTTTGTCCAATTTGGGAATTGCTATAAATAAAATTTCTATGAATAATTGTAAACATTTTTTAATAATGTGTCTAAGTTTTCATTTTGTTCTAAGAAAAATGCCTAGAAGTTTGATTGATGGGTCAAATGGCAAGTATATGCTTAACTTTTAAAAAACCACCCAAACAAAAACTAAATAACTAAACTATGCTAAATTGATTGTACTACATTTTTACCAACAGTGTATGAAAATTTTTTTCGTATTCAAGTAAACAGTTTTTTGTTATTTTAATTTTTCTGACAGGATTATGTAGTTTTAATTTGCATACATTGCACAGTGGCTTTTGTCTATGCTGGGGCTCCTATAAAAATTGCCATACACCAGAAAACTTATAAGCAAGTTATTTGTGTCAGTTCTGGTGGTTAAAAGTCAAAAGATCAGACTGCTCACATACTCTGATCTCACGGAACTCATAAGTGAGTTCCGGTGACGTTTATATTACATTATTCAGCTAAAGCTTACAAAGATTTAGGAAGTGCAAATTATATGGGAGAAGGATTGTAGTAATTTTGAAGGAATTAAGATGTAATCTACAGATAAATACTTTAAAAATTAAAAACAAGGAACAGCCACAGTCTTAATAGCGTATGTTACAGCTTTTCTTTAAAAATAAATTTACACAGTGGCTGAGATGGATCAGCAGATAAAGACAGATGCGAGACACTGATGACAGCCTTCTGCCTTGAGTTTGGTACCCAGAAGCCATGTTACAGTAGAAGGAGAGAACCAACTCCCCAAAGACTTGTTCTCTGATCTCCACACAGAATTTTAACAAAAGCAAACTAAGTTTATTTGCAAAATGAACTGTATCAGGTTGGCTTTGTTTATAAGTGATTTACCATATAGGAATCTAAGATGAAGTTTCTTGAAATTACATAGCAAACCCAAGCTAGACTGTGTCAGCCATCTGAGTACTAGCCATGTTAGGAAGTGGCAGGTTTACTCCCATCAAACACAAAAGTATAGACAAAACAAAAATCTTTATTTCTTAGGCCAGTTGCCAAAAGGTAAAGAAATTCTTTGTGGAAATAGAATTGAAACCTGGATGTCAACCTAATATGAAGGTGGTTTTATATAGACACTAGAAGAGTACACACCACAGAGTATGCAAGTATACAGAATGCCAAAAACCTGTCTGAGCAAGGGGATACATTATTTAAAAATAGTAAAAGCAGGTGAGATGGTTGGTTTCATGTAGCTATTCACATACAGGAAGAAAGGCAAGAAAAAAGAATCAAGTTATGCCAGGTCTTTAAGATAACTATTTTAAACATCTGGCTCCTGTGGAAGAGTCAGAACTGGAGAAAATAATGTCTTTAAAATGATAGTCCCCAACTAAATGGAGTCCAAAGTAGGAAAAGTTCAAAAGATGCCACTTGAGAATTAAAATCCCTTGTAAATTTCTGCTAGAAAATATTTCAAGTAAATCTTAATTCTCAGAACGTGGAGATAAATTCTGGAGTAAAGGTTCCTTTTAAAGGCGACATTACCCATGCCATATCACAAAGTCAACAGGAAGTCTATCAAAAAAAAATCAGAGTTGACTTAGGAGGAGGCAGAAATAAATTGAGCTAGGGAAATGGAGGGTGCAGAAAGCTCAGTGATGAAACTCATATTCTAGAAGCTGCCGATTGTCTTTGAAGAGGCCTTGTTTCAGGTTCTACTAGATAGCACATGTGTTAAGGTGAAAAGAAAGATTCCCTAAACACCCTTTACGTGGGGCAACTGCAATAGAAAAATGCACACTGTAGTCAATTATAGACTATTTCAAGGTGAGGGGAAGGTTTTAAAGGTGGTTAATTAAATATGACATTTTGAAACATGAGCTTTGAAGACAGATCAATACCAAGAGTGGCGTGTATACATTTACTAGACAATGGTTGTGCCGATATTCTTACAGAACTTTTTATTTACTTTTGTTTGTTCTCATGAAGTGGTTCTGACAGTCTTCTGTGAGTGGTTCTGTTAGCAGGAATATATAGATGCAATACTTTCATGGTTTCTCAGTTTTATTTATCTACTGCTAGTTAGGGTTTGACAAAAAAGACCCCACATTCATCCTGAAGACTTTCACATGCTGTAGTACTTGTTTGTTTTAAGTTATTTTTCAGCTTTGTTTTATATTCTTTTTTATTTTTCTGAATAGAATGTATATTTTTCCAAGGCAAGAGCCTCTCATTGAATCTTCAAAAATGTGCAGGTTTTTAATTCTGAAATAAGAACTGGACTCTGAATGGAAGGTCTTGAAGAGGAAGCATTAATTCCTCCAATTTCACATGGTCAGTAGTAATGTACATGTGTGTGTGTGTGTGTGTGTGTGTGTGTGTGTGTGTGTGTGTGTGTGTGTCTTTGTGTGCACGTGGATATGTATATATCCATGGCCTTCCTGAACTCTGAGAATAGTAGGTTTTTGAGAAGCTAACACAAAGAATAATTTAGAAATATTAAACTCCTAACATTGAGTTCATTAATCTTGATGGAATTCTGAGCCAAAGATTGTCTTTATTTTGTGTGTATTATTTGTGTAAGAGTCCTAAAGCAAAGTCATTATTTTACTAAAAAGCCATCTCTAGCATTTATTTTGTTCCCCCTCTGTCCTCCTCACTTCTAATTTTCTCCTTGTAGTTGTTGCTAAGGCTTGAACCTGGGGCCTCATGGACGCTAGGAAACTATGCTGCCAGTGAACAATATTCCCAACTCTTAATTTTCTTTAAAAAAAATATTTGTATTAGAAAGGTTTTTCAGTTAATAGTCAAACTGGAAGCACTCTTCTTGACTTGTTTGAAGCTGTATATAATAAGATAAAGTGCTGGAAGGAAAACTGTGTCAAAGATCTATCTCGTGAGTTGGAGTACCTTTGGCCTGTATGCTTAATTTAACTTACAAACATTTCTAGTTAATATAAAAATATGCAATAAAAGGAAAAATGGCTAGTTCTATTAAGTCTTGGTGTGCTTATTCTGAGAGAGTCACAGTCACCAATATCTCTTTAGTGAGTATGGTGTCCATTGGAAAGAATTGGAGATTTGTACCCTGAGGCCCTGATAGCTAATACACTACCATAGGAAAGTCTCAGATGGGAGGAGTTTCTTTAGCTGGCTGGCTGTGCTGGTAAGGAAGAACCAAGCAGAGGCTGTAAACTGGCAGGGCAGATACTATACTTGGCCTGCAGAAAAAAAATAATTGAATTATTCTGTACTATTCAAAAATTAAATTACACATACAAATTAAATTTCTGGCCTCATTTAAAAAGCTGGACAGTATGGCAGTAATATAGCAATAATCATTTGGACTTAAATAGTAGCATCACTTTCCAAATCACCTTTTATTTACCCCACCTAGGGCTGTTTTTTATTTGAGTGAGTCCACAATCCATTTGAAAACTTGAAACTTGGGGTATCTCTTGATACTTCTAGGTAGTTTTACTTATGCAGCCTATCCTGCCTCAATTATGTTCTCTTTCTCAGCACAGTTTTCACAGTACTCTTGTGTTTCTATTAGCAATGATCATAACCTGTTGGTTTCAAAGCTTAGTCTACTGCAGTTCCAATAGAGGAGCCATGTCCTGAGGAATCCAGTCCCAGGCAGTAGAAGATGGACACACGTTTGAACTTATGTACTCAAGGATACATCCCTTCAACCTCATCTCTTCAATCCAAAAGGAACTCAGATTTAAGACTATCTGTGCAGGCTAGGCAAAACTAATGTTCGATTTGCAACTTTCTAAGAGTGTTTTAGACGTTCTGTTTTTGATACCCAGATGATAATGTGACATAGGGTTTAGCTCTTTGTATAGTCAGCACCAAAATGGACTGTCTTAAATTGTACTTTTCTCGACAAAACTTTTTCCTTTACAATGTTGTTCCAACAATTGTAGTAACATAGTTATTTGTCCTGCACCCACTCCAGAGCTTCTTAACTAACAACTAGAAAGGCATGCTAGAACTGCACACTAGAATTAGTTTGAGGATGGTAATTTACCTCAAGATGTACCTGGTACTAAAACTGAAGTCCTGGAATCTGGACCAATATACCATGATGCTGCTGTTACTGGAGCATTTGGTGACATATTATTTGAATGAATAATAAAATTTGCTCTTCTTGCTGCATAATCAAACTTGGGAGAGAACAGACTTGTGGAAACTGAGTTCATACACATGTCAGCATTGAGGTGAAACCTGACAATGAGTTTGCGTGTCAAAATTTTGTGAACAAATGAGTAACATTAGGATGGTAACCATATGGTGTGGAATAAAACTTCACAGGGAAATTTAACAAGGCAAATCTTTACCATCACTCCTTTTGAAAATCTGAATCACAATATTAACTCCAATTATGTCATAAATGATGTCACCCATTCTTTTCTGAACCCTTGTCAATTTCTTGCCTCATAGATGGCTCTTTGAAATCTAATGAAGCGTAACGATTTTAGTTTTGAAAGTTCTTGAAATCTATTATTCAGGTCCTGTTTTCAGCTGTGTCATTAGAGTGTTTAAGTTTTCTCTTGGGGCAAACCAAAAGCCACATAACACTTTCCCATGATCATATAACTTGCGCCCAGAAAAGTACTCCACATGTTGAATGATGTGGCACTGGCTGACAGAGTAAAAGAGGAGCACAGAGTACCATGTTCTGCTGCAGGCTTCCTCAAACTGTCTCTGTGTTTGCTGAGCTGATGGTTCACTTGGACAAAGTCACCATGAGTTGAATTTATCCCGTGTTCAGTTCATCCTGCATACATCTTTAGCTACAGCACCATGTTGTTTCGTAGTTAAAGTAATTCTGCTGTGCATTAGGTAGGCAATCAGTTAAACTTACCGTCGTTTTTAGATTATAGAACTTAGGGAGAGAGAAAGGATAAAGGAGTGCATTGTACATCCCCTAATGGGATGTAGGACCAGGCGATGTAAATAGATGAGAGTAGGAAAGCTCTTCCACCTAGCCCTCTTACAGAAGGTAACTAGTTTATGCTGCTATGTGTCAACTGTAGTTACAGTTACAGAGAGAGCCTTTAAAATAAGGATGCATTGCCACCAAGAGCCATGTGGTTATTCCTGGTCTGTACTGCCACCTAAAACCATGTTGATGTCCATGGGTCAGGTTGCGCAAGGGATCATATTGGCACCCATGGCCTGTGTTGCCCCAGAGGCCCTGTTGATGTCCTTTATCTGTGCTGCTGCAGAGGGCTGTGCTGATGTCTGTAGTCTGTACTGCCCTCGAAGACCATGCTGAGGTCGTGGCTGATGCTGGACCATGTGGATGTTGGTGGTCCATGCTACTGTCAGAAACCCTGTGGAAATCTGTGATCCGTGCTTCTGCTGACTGTAAAGGGTGAGGATGTTACTTTAGCGTTGTATTGATGACTGCAGACTCAGAATTGGGTCATAAAGGACTTCTGTGACAACCCCTGCTCTCACTCCCGATTCCACCCCACAAAAAGTAACAACCCAGACAGAAAGCCATGGAAGAAAACTCTTAAAAATTGTGATAAATAAGTGTAGATTTCCACAATTGATGGCTTCTGGCTGGTATGTGAGTGGGGAAAGAACTCAGTTTTCTTTAAGAGACTGGCCACTGGGAGTTTGACCATGCTCCACTGAGTATATGGGCAAAACCAATTGTACTTTTTTTAAAAAAATTTCTTTGTCCACACAGAGTGCTACAGACCTGGGAGGACTGGAAATTAGGGTGATTTGAGTGTATCATGTGAAATTCCCAAATAATCAATAAAAATATTATGTTGGGAAAAAGATAAGAATGCATGCTTTTAAAAGATAAGGATGCATGCTTTTATGTGATGTAATTATTCAGCAATTTATTCCTCAGTATCTTAATTAGAAAAAGCCAAGGTAGTCTCTATAGAATTGAGATCAGTTTACATTGATGTGGGTCAAAAACTTTATAGACTTTTCCAGATTTACTAGCAGACAAAGAGTATCACTACTTATTTAGTTTTCATAATGTGAGTCTTTTTTTCAATAATTTGTTTGTTATTCACTTTACATCCCCCTTGAAGCCTCCTCCTCTCCTTCCAGACCTGCCCCTATAAGTCCCTTCTCCCATTATCCCCTCCCCTTCTCAGAGATGGGGAAACCCTCCTTGGGTAACACCCAACCCTGGAACATCTGTCCTAGCAGGCTAAGCACTTCTCCCACTGAGGCCCAACCAGGCAGTCCATGTAGGGGAAGAGGATCCAATGGCAGACCAACAGAGTCAGAGACAGCCCCGCACCAATTGTTAGGGGACCCACGTGAAGACCAAGCTGCACATCTGCTATAAACTCTCAAGCTCCTTTATAATCTGGGTATGGAGAGTATGCGGAAGACTGAGAAACAGTTTCCCCCATACCGTTGAACTCATACTATAGCTAGTGTGACAGACACATGCTAGCAGACCATTCCCTTTGAGAATGCCATCAAAATATTACAAAACCTGTTTCACAGGCTGAATGGTTTCCAGTTCCTCTGTCAAAGAGTAAATAACAAATAAAAGTCAAGCAGAACCTTGGAGAACCTTCACCATATCCTGCTTTGCACAACAAAAGGGGAAACTTTGTGAATAATTTACATTGGGCAGCACATAGACATGATCCTCAGAACTTATTTCCCAAGATACATATGGTGGCAAGGTAATCATTTGCTTAAGAACTCTTGAAAATGTGGGGAGAGTGCTATGTAGTTGCCAGTGATGCTTTCCTATCTCTTAACTCCAAATTAGCTACAACTTGACTCTACACAGCACCAAGTGTTACAAATTATCTCATCTTTTGGCTTAAATAAAACAAAAACATAGCTTTTCCTCCAAAATACTGTAATCATATGTGTTTGACATGGTAGAATAAAGGTAATGGGGTGAACGCATGAATGGTAGTTCGTGTTATTTCTGGTTGTTTGCCACTCCTTGGCAATTCAAAATTCATCTCTTGGCTTCTAATGACCCCATGCATAGATATAATTATTATATTTATTTAGAATTTTTGAGGGTTTTTTTTATAGATGTGTAAATTCCAGGTAGTTTTTACTGCATTATAAATAAGACCATGACATATCAACTTCATTTTAGTAGTTTTGTATTTAGCAATGCCAAAGGCAATTAAAGTCAAAATGTCCCCAGAGATATTTTTTGTATGAACTTTATTACAACCATTGTGACAGAAACAAAGCAGAAATAATGTATTTTTCCTAATTTCTCTATCTTTGAATCAGATAATACTATGAGGAATAGATATTTTCTCTCTTTTTTGGAACTTCATTCTTGCTGTCATGTATGGCACAGAGCATACTAGGTACCTAAAACGGAAAATGGTTACTAACTTAGTTGGAAGGCATGATCCTAAGTGCAGAAGATAACGGTAAGAGCCATGTGTGGACATGAGATTCACAGATTGCACGTGCGAGATGTGTTTATGGGATGATTTGGAAATATTGCTGATCCAGGTAGCAATGGTCTTTAGAGAAAAAGAAAATCCCCCTCTTATTCTCCGTGGCTAAATGTCATGTGTACTTCAGTCTGAATGCAGAAGTAGGGAAAGTTAGCTTCATTCATTGTGAATGTAAATACATTGTAAAGAACTTAAAGAAAATATTTTGCTATGTTGTATATTTATGGCTCAATCGAACTTTTTTTGAGATAAGTAATTAACACTTCAGTTCCTAGGTTAATTATGCCAGATACAAATCTTGTTAATGTTTATTTATTGAGATTGACAAATACTTTAAGGTCAGTGCTTAAAAGTGAGCTGGTTATATGAAATTTGTATTAACTGATAACGACAATCAATAAACAGATAAAACCACATTTTCCTCTATGAGGAACATGGAATATGCAAGTGACAGGAGGCTTATGTTTCTTTTTTTTTTATTATTTATTTTTTTTGATACTTTATTTACATTTCCAATGTTTCCCCTTTTCTAGGTCTCCTGATTGGAAACCACCTACCCCCTCCCCCTTCCCCAACTCTATGAGGGAATTCCACCTCCCACCCACCTGCCCACCCACTCCCGCCCATATTCCCACCTTGACATTCCCCTTTACTGGGGCCTCTCCTCCCTCTGATGGCCAACAAGGCCCTTCTCTGCCACATATGTGGTCCCAGCCATGGGTCCCTCCATGTGTATTCTTTGGTTGGTGGTCCAGCCTCCAGGAGGACTGGGGGAAGGGTCAGGTCAGTTGACACTGTTGCTCCCTCCATGGGGCTGCAGACTCCCTCAGCTCCTTCAGTCCCTTCTCCAAATCCTCAATCTGGGACCTCACTCTCAGTCCAGCAGTTACTGTAAAGTGAAACTTGGGTATTCCGAACGTTTGGGCTAATATACACTTATCAGTGAGTACATACCATGTTCATTCTTTTGTGACTGAGTTACCTCGCTCAGGATGATATTTTCAAGTTCCATCCATTTGCCTGCAAATTTCATTAAGTCATTGTTTTTAATAGCTGA
>CM052717.1:1158535-1173491 GCA_028551405.1 Uromys caudimaculatus | reverse complement strand
CATTTCCTTTGTCTGTTTGATTGTGTTTCCTGTAATTCCACCTGTTTGATTGAGTTTTCCTATAATTCTTTAATGGATTTTTGTGTTTCCTCTTTAAGGGCTTCTAGTGGTTTATCTCTGTTCTCTTGTATTTCTTTAAGAGTGTTATTCATTTCTTTCTTAAAGTCTTCTATCATCAACATGAGTAATGATTTTAAATCTGAGTCTTGCTTTTCTAGTTTGTTGGGGTATCCAGGGCTTGCTGTGGTGGGAGAGCTGGGTTATGATGATGCCAAGTAGCCTTGGTTTCTGTTCCTTATGTTCTTACCCTTGCCTTTTGCCATCTTGTTAACTCTGATGTTAGCTGGTCTTTCTCTGTCTGGCTGTGGCTTGCCCCTCCTGCAGGCCTCTGTGTCAATACTCCCTGAAGATCAGCTCTCTCTGAGATGTATTTGGGTCTGGAGAGCCGTGGCACAGGGTCAGCTCTGGGGTGCAGACAGAAACCAGGAGGATCCTTTCTCCAGCTGTCCCTTGGCTCCTATGTCTTGATGGCTCTGCAAGGGTCCCTCTTGATCCAGTGAGCTTGAACAAAAGCAGTGGCCCTGCCTGTGCTCAAAGGTGTGTCAGCACTCCTGGGATACCAGCTCTCCCCTGGAGTCGGGCGGCCCAGGCTGAGGTCTCCACCCACAGATGAAAACCAGAAGGTTCAGAGGTTTCCTGTCCCCAAGTTTTTCTCAGGCCCTGTATTCTGCCGGTTCCAGGCGGGTCCCAGTGACCAGTGGTGCTCGAGTTAACCCCACTCATGGCTTTTCCACGCTCCTGGGAGGGTAGTTTTCTCCTGACGCTCCTTGGCTATATTTCTAAGGAGTCTTAAATGCATAAAACTAACAGTGGATGTTTATAGAATCTTAGGAAGTCATTGTTTCATTATGTGAAAAAATTTAAGGTCAAGTTAAAGTTGTGGATATACTACTTTAAATTGCAGGACTCACCTTTGTCTTTTTGTTCCTTTTTTATTTTATTCTATTTTTCTCTGTGTGTGTGTGTGTGTGTGTGTGTGTGTGTGTGTGTGTGCACGCGCATTCTTGCACTTCCCACAGTGTCTTTGTGAAGGTTGGGAAACTTGCAGAAGTAGGTTCTCTCTTTTCATCATGTGTGTTCTGGGAACTGAACTCAGATTGCAAGGCTTGGTGCTAATTGCCTTAACATGATATCTGAGGTTTGATTTTGTTGCTATGATAAATTACCCAGATGAAAGCAACTTGAGGGAGAAAGAGATTGCTTTGGCTCACAATTCCAGAGAGAGTGAAGTCCAAACATGGCTTGGAAGTGATGGCAGCAAGATCACGAGATCACCTGTCCTCATGTTGCATCGACATTCCAGAAGCACAAGGACAGCTAGTTAAGGTGGGCTGTATACCTCAAAGCCTATTCCACCAGCAAGTCTCCACCTCCTAAAGGTTCCATAGTCTTCCCAAACAGTGCCACCAGCTGGAGACCAGGTTAGCAAACATGTGAACCTCTGGGGGATATTTCACATTCCAACATGGTACCCCTTGAGTCTTCTTGCGGGTCCTACTGTGTTACTTTTTTCCTTAGATGTTTCTTCATAGAAAAGGACAAAAGCTTATTAAATGAATGTTAAAGAAAATCATACTTGAAATTGAGAAGAAAGCCTATATTATATGTTTGGGGAAGTCAAGAAAAGCTCTTTGCTCTAGTCCTGACAGACTGCCCTTGCTAATGAACACAACATGCTTACTTATGCTACTAGCAACCCTGCCTCCTCTGAAAGCTACCCTGGCTTGCTTTAACCAATGTGGTCTGAATCCAGGCCAGCATTTTACTAATATTTATCAGTGTTAAGCTTAGCATAACTTGGGAAGTCAAATTCATTGCAAATCACTTCCACTTGTACAAATATCTTATTTATGCACAATTGGTAAAACCCCAGTACTCTCATTAAATAAACTGACATACTTGTGTTATGACATGGGCTGGTAGTCTGGGTAAGTGAGATTATTCTGGAGAAAGAAAAATCAAAAGAATTAAAGGTTAATTGTATGAAATCTATAATCTTTAACAGCAGTAAAGGGCATTTTCCTAAAGTGTTTTACTTTAAATGTATGAAATCAAATATTCCAATCAGTCTGGCAGTTGATGAAATGAATCCTGTTTCTTAATTTACAAGTGATCCACTATCCAGATTGAGCTCATAGGCTCAGTGTCTACCTCCAAAGTCTCAAGACTGAGAAGATGTACTGGCAGAGGAAATGCTTAGGGCACAACTTCAATTTGGGACAGACTGAAAGGTCATGAAAGCTCAGAGAAAGAGGCAGAAGAGGGGGGCCAAAGCCTACTCAGAGGCTAAATAAGTCTATCTAGTTGTACAGATATCTTTTTCCAGATTAACATTCTGCAAAGTAAACTGAAAGATGATGACTCAGTCGGGGACCTCATTACTCATAAATATGGACTACTGCTTTAGCGATGACAGTGGCTTAGACATTATTCCTAATATTGATTAGAGACAATGGTTATATTAACTCAGACTGAGTTGTCTGTGAAATTATGGAAAAGACTTTGGAAGATGTTGCTAAATACTGCTGTTATATGGGTTTTGTCTCTGAGGCTATGAATGGGAGTATGTTGTCTCACCTCTAGGTCATCATTTTATGAGACAGAACAAAAATATTTCATTCATTAATTAAGTTAAAATTAAGATCCTGTTTTGCTTGTGATATGCAGCTGATTTATAATGGTGGCCTCCACAAACATGATGCTTATACCATGGAATTTAAAGTTTTATGTTTATTGAATTGAGTATTTTTGAAAATTTTTATTTATTTATTTTTGTTTACTTTTTCATTTTTAATTAATGTTGACTTTTATCAAAAGTGGATATTTTTCAAATAATATGCCCTCATCACGGTTTCCCCTCCCTCAACTCCTCTCAGGTTCTCCATGCCTACCCAAATATACACCCTTTCTTCTTCTTTTTCTTTGTTAAGAAAATAGACAGAAGCTGGGCGGTGGTGGCGCACGCCTTTAATCCCAGCACTTGGGAAGCAGAGACAGGCGGATTTCTGAGTTCGAGGCCAGCCTGGTCTACCAAGTGAGTTCCAGGACAGCCAGAGCTACACAGAGAAACCCTGTCTTGAAAACACCAAAAAACAAAAACAAAAACAAAAGAAAATAGACAGGCAACAACACCAAAAAATAGGGCAAAATAAACAGAAAAGTGGACTCAAAGACAAAACACAAGAAATACATCCAGACACAGAGACATGTATACTCTCACACACAAAAATCACATTAAAAACACAAAACCAGAAGCTGAATATAGAAGCAGAAGACTTTTAAGATAAAAAAACAAAACAAAACCAAACAAAACAACAGACAACGCTTTTAAAAATGCAGACAAAGCACTGAGACAAAATAACCCCCCCAAAATACCACTGAGTTTACTTTTTGTTGGTGGCATACTGCTTAGCATATTAATCCTATTGATCCAAGAGCTTTGAGGTCTTCCCATTTAATATCTTAATTCAGTTTCTTTCTTTCATGAAAGTTATTGCTTCCCTGTTTTCTTTCTCAGTCCATTTGTCATTTGTATATTGGCGGGCTACTGATGTTTTGTGTATTAATTTTGTCCTAACCCTAACCCTAACCCTAATCCTAACCCTAACCCTAACCCTAATCCTAACCCTAACCCTAACCCTAACCCTAATTTGCTAAAGTTTTTTTTTTTTTTTTTTTTTTAAATCAGCTATAGAAGTTTCCTGGAGAAGTTTTTAGGGACATTTATGTAGGCAATTTTATAATCTGCAAATAATATTCAGACTTCTTCCTTTCTCGTTTCTTGATATCTTTCAGTTGCCTTATTGATCTAGCTAAGACTTCATTTTCTTTATTAATTATGGAGACAGAGGACATCCTTGTCTTGTTCTTGATTTTAGTGGAAATGCTTTGAGTTTCTCTCTGTTTTGATTGATGTTGGCTGTAGGCTTGCTGTAAATTACCTGTATTAAGTTAAAGTATGTCACTTCAATCCCTAGTCTCTCTAAGACTTTCATCATGAAGGGTGCTGGATTTTGTCAAAAGCTTCTTCTTCATCCTCTGAGATGATCATGTGGTTTTATATTTCAGTTTATTTATATAGTGTATTACATTTATCACTTTACGTGCATTGAACCATCCCTGCATCTATGGATTGAAGCCTACTTGACCATGGAGGATGATCTTTTTGATGTATTCTTGTATTTTGGTTTGGATGAATTTTATTGAGAAATTTTGCTTCTATGTTCATATGAGAAATTGTTCTGGATAGGGTCATCATGTCCTCATAAAGGAATTAGGCAATATTTCTTCTGTTTCTGTTTTGTGGGATAAGTTGAGAACTATTGGCACTAATTCTTTGAAGGTATGGTAGAAATCTGCAATTCTGCACAGAACCCTTCTAACCCTAGCCTTTCCCCCACCCCACCCCCTTCTAGTTGAAAAACTTTTAATTGCTTTTGCTTCTATTTGTCCAGGAGTTGTAGATAATTTTAAGTTGCTTATATGATCTTAATTTAACATTTGTAGATTGTGTATATATATAAAGAAATCTATTTTTTATGTTGCCCAATTTGGTGGAATACAGATTTTTAGAGTATGTTTTTGTGATTCTCCGGATTTCCTCGGGGTCTGTTGTTATGTCCCCATTTTCATCCACAGTTTTATTAATGATCTCCACTCTGTATCATTAAGTTAATTTGGCTAAAGGTTTACCAATCCTACTGATTTTCTCAAAGGACCAACTTTTTGTTTCATTGAGTCTTTGTATTTTTGTTTCATTGAGTCTTTGTATTTTTGTTTCATTGAGTCTTTGTATTTTTGTTTATTTGGTTTTGTTCTATTGTATTGATTTCAGCCCTGAGTTTGATTATTTCTTACAGTCTACTCTATTTGGTTGTCATTTCTTCTTTTTGTTTTGCATATTTTAGGTGTGTTATTAAGTTGTTAATATGGAGATATATCTCCAATTTTTGTGCTTTGATAAAATGTTCTCTTAATATCTACTAGGTCCATTTGATTTATGATGTCCGCTCTATTAATTCTCTGTCTAATAGTAGGAGTGAGGTGTTGAAGTCACCCACTATCATTTTGTGAGAGTCAATGTTGATTTTAGTTGTAGTAGTGTATTTTTAATGAACTTGAGTGCTGTGCTACATAGTTTTATGCCAACCTGACACAAGCTGTGTCATCTGAACTTAGATTAAGAAAATGTTTCCACAAAGATTGGGCTATGGACAAGAAGAGCATTTCCTTAGTGACTGATGTGGGAGGACCCAGCCCATTGTGTGTGGTGCTATCTTTGGGCTAGTGTTCTATAAGAAAGCAGGATGAGCAATGCATGAGAAGCAAGCAGCACTCCTCCATGGCCTCTATATCAGCTCCTACCTTGATTTGAGTTTCTGTCCTGATTTCCTTTGATGATGAACTGTGATGTGAAAGCGCAAGCCAAAGAAAACTTTTCTCCACAAGTCGCTTAGATCATGATATTTCATTACAAAAGTAATAACCCTGACTAAGATAGATGCTTTTATGTTGGATACATAGATGTTTATAACTGAAATATTCTCTTGGTGAACTTTTCCCTTCATGAGTATATCCTTCTCCAGTCTCTTCTGTTTGTTTGGTCTATTTTGTCATGTTTTAAAATGATTATACCTGTTTGCTTCTTTGGTCCACTTTCTTAGAATATCTTTTTTCATTTCGTTAGGCAGCATCTATCCTTTAGATGCAGAAAAAAGTTGAATCTTGATTCAAATTCAGTCTGTTGTCTGTGTCTTTTTATTAGGTTTTGAGACTATTAAGTCTGAGAGTTATCAATGAACAGTTTTTATTGATTCCTATAATTTTGTTGTTTTGGTGTGGCTTTCTAACCTCTTCTTTTGATTGACTTTTCTGAGATTATTTATTGTTGTGTTTGTTTGCATGTGGTTGATCTCTTCAGGTTGAAGTTTTCCCTTTTGTACCTTCTGTAGAGATGGATTAGTAGATAGATACTGCTTAAATTTGCTTTTATAGTGGAATGTTTTTCTTTCTCCTGCTATTGTGATTGATAGTTTTGCTGGGTATAGTAATCTGGACTGGCAAAGGTGATCACTTAGAATCTATAGACCCTTCTGGCTTTTAGACTCTCAATTTATAGCCAGATTTTTTAAAAGTCTTTTTTGTGCATTATTTCATCTTTTTTATTATTATGATTTTATTTTTTTTATAGTCTAGTAGTTGCCCCATTCCCTGTCCACCCTCCCACAGTTCTTCATCCCATTACTACTTCCCCTCTCTCCAAGGGGATGTGTGCTTCTTACACCTTGATAGGCACCTATTTTCTTAGGTTGTAAAATTTTTCTTGTGTTACTGAGGTATCCATTTCTTCTACAATATCTTCAATGCCTGTTGCTTTGCTAACTGAAAATTTCATTTCAAGTTTCATCTCAGTTGGGTTTTCTTTATTGATTCTATTTTTACTTCCATGTATTGAATACTTTCAATCATTTCATTCCATTGTTTATGCTTTCTCAGACTTCTTTAGGGATTTATCTATATTCTTTTTAAAAGTCCTTAATCATATTCATAATAGCTATTTTAAAATCCTTGTGCTGTGCTTCAGCTATGTTATATTTCTGAGGGCAACTGTCGTGGGTCTGCTGGGTTCTGGTGGAGACATATTTTCTTGGCAGTTGATGATTGGGCTTTTGCACTAGTGTGTAGGCATCTAGATCTAGGGTGATTGTGATGCTAAGTGTTTATATCTGCTCTCTATTGGGTGGGTGTTCCACTCATTTGTTTCTGTTACCCTCTCTGAATTTTAGGGAAATGTGAAGACCATGGTTTGGCTGGTAGAGAATGCATCTACAGGCCAGTGGATGGCAGAGAAGAATACAGTGGTGATTTGAATATTCTTGGCCCATGGGAAGTGGCACTATTCAGAGGTGTGACCTTCTTGGAGGAGATGTAATCTTGTTAGAGGAAGTGTGTCACTCTGGAGGTGGGGCTTTGAGCATATATATATATATATATATATATATATATATATATATATATGCTCAAGTATGGCCATTGTGATCCAGAGTCTCCTTCTGGGTATTTGCAGAAGACAGTGTCCTGGCTGCCTTCTGATCTGAATGCAGAACTCTCAGCTCCTTCTCAAGTAACATGTCTGCTTGGATGCTGCCATGCTATCCATCATGACGATAATGGACTAAACCTCTGAAATTGGAAGACAACGCCAATTAAATATTTTCATTTATAGGAATTACCTTGATCATGGTATCTCTTCACAGGGATAAAACCCAAACTAAGACAGTGGGCTAGAAGAAAGGTTGGCAGAAGCTTTAGGGAAGAGCTAAGGGGATCTTTTTAACAGTTAGAGGTAGAGTCCATGGGGGCTTTGGAAAAGGGGCCTTGAAAGTATATTACATTAAAGCAAAGAATTATCTTGGGAGACAGGATAGATGGGCTAGAGGACCCTGGGTCTGAAGCAAGAGTTGAAGTCTCCAGTGACAGGAGGAGGCGTATCTGTAAACAGTTTGTTACCTTGTAAAAAAATTTATAAAAGAAGGAAAGAGTCGATAATGCCATCAATTAATAAGTGATAAAGTATATATGTGATTTAAAAAAATATTTTTTATGTGGGGCTCTGAATATTCCACCTAGAGTCTTAAATATGCCAAGCAAATACTTTATTGTTGATCTAGACCCCTTGGATATGGAATTTTATTAAAAGTAAAAATTACCTATGTCTGGAAAAATAAATTCTTATTCAGAAAGAGTTATTGTTTTAGCCCATTTGATACAATTAGATTCTTTAAATCTACAATCTACTTAAGTTCCATTAACTTTTGTTTTAGTTTTCTACCCTTGCAGAGCTGAAACTGAGCATTGTCAGCTAGAAAACAAAGGACATCTTTTTAAATTAGATTAATTCATTGTCTCACAAGTTATTAAATAATGTTTTAACATATGTCAATGGAAGGGAACAATCTCAAGGAGGAGAGGGCTGTTAATAATACATTTCCTCATCCATTCTGTCCCAAAGTAGTATAATTCATTTCAACAAAAATTTCCACTTGACATACTCAGTACTATCTGACTACAGTAGACTTGGAATTCAAAACAATGGTCTTTAATTCAATTAGTCAATTTCTGCTGCATTTTGGGTCTATTATTATTAGTATATTCTTGTATGTTATGTCTTTTGCCCTCTTAATGGGTGTGTGGTTTTGTTTTTTTTTTTTTTTGAAATTTTTTAATTTAATACTTTATTTACATTTCAAATGTTTTCCCCATTCCAGGTCTCCCCTTTGGAAACCCACTATCCCATCCCACTCCCAGTGCCTCTATGAGGGTATTCCGCCACCCATCCACCCAATCCTGTCTTCCCTCCATGGCATTCCCCTATACTGGTGCATCTAGCACTCTCAGATCCAAGGACCTCTCCTCCCACTGCTGGTCAACAAGACCCTCCTTAGCCACATATGTGGCCAGAACCATGGACCCCTCCATATGCGTTCTTTGGTTGGTGGTCCAGTTTCTGGGAGCACCAGGGGGCCTGAGCAGTTGACACTGTTGCTCCCTCCCCATGTGGTTGCAAACTCCCTCAGTTCATTCAGTCCCTTCTTCAACTCCTCCATTTGGGACCCCATGCTCAGTCCAACAGTTGCTGTGAATTGAATCATGGGTGTTCCAAACTTTTGGGCTAATATCCGCTTATCAGTGAGTACATACCATGTTCATTCTTTTGTGACTGAGTTACCTCACTCAGGATGATATTTTCAAGTTCCATCCATTTGCCTGTGAATTTCATGAAGGCATTGTTTTTTATAGCTGAGTAGTACTCCATTGTGTAAATGTACCACATTTTCTGTATCCATTCTTCTGTTGAGGGACATCTGGGTTGTTTCCAGCTTCTGGCTATTATAAGTATGACTGCTATGAACATAGTGGAGCATGTGTCTTTATTACATGTTGGAGCATCTTCTGGGTATATGCCCAGGGTAGAATAGCTGGGTCCTCAAGTATTATGTTCATTTTTGTGAGGATCTGCCAAACTGATTTCCACAGTGGTTATACCAGCTTGCAGTCTCACCAGCAATGGAGGAGTTCATCTTTCTCCACATCCTCACCAGCATCTGCTGTCACCTGATTTTTGATCTTAGCCATTCTGACTGGTGTGAGGTAGAATCGCAGGGTTGTTTTGATTTGCATTTCCCTGATGACTAAGGATGTTGAACATTTCTTTAGATGCTTCTCAGCCCTACAAGTTTCCTCAGTAGAGAATTCACTGTTTAGCTCTGTTCCCCATTTTTTGAAAGGGTTATTTGGTTTTCTGGAGTCTAACTTCTTGAGTTCTTTGTATATATTGGAAATTATCCCTCTAACGGATGTAGGATTGGTAAAGATCTTTTCACAATCTATTGGTTGCCGTTTTGTACTATTGATAGTGTCCTTTGCCTTACAGAAGCTTTGCAATTTCATGAGGTCCCATTTGTCGATTCTTGATCTTAGAGCATAAGTCATTGGTGTTCTGTTCAGGAACTTTTCCCCTGTGCCCATATGTTTGAGAGTTTCCCCCACTTTCTCTTCTATTAGATTCAGTGTATCTGGCTATATGTGGAGGTCCTTGATCCACTTGCACTTGAGCTTTGTATGGGGAGATAAGAATGTATCAATTTGCAATCTTCTACATGTTGACCGCCAGTTGAACCAGCACCATTTGTTGAAAATGCTGCCATTTTTCCTGGATGGTTTTAGCTCCTTTGTCAAGGATCAAGTGACCATAGGTGTGTTCATTTCTGGGTCTTCAATTCTATCCCATTGATCTACCTGCCTGTCACTGTACCAATACCACACAGTTTTTTATAACTATTGCTCTGTAATACAGCTTGAGGTCAGGGATGCTGATTCCCCCAGAAGTTCTTTTGTTGTTGAGAATAGCTTTTGCTATCCTGGGTTTTTTGTTATTCCAAATGAATTTGAGGATTGCTCTTTCTAAGTCTATGAAGAATTGAGTTGGAATTTTGATGGGGATTGCATTGAATCTGTAGATTGCTTTGGCAAGATGTCCATTTTTACTATATTAATCCTGCCAATCCATGAGCATGGGAGGTCTTTCCATCTTCTGAGGTCTTCTTCGATTTCTTTCTTCAGAGACTTGAAGTTCTTGTCATACAGATTTCTCACTTGTTTGGTTAGAGTCACACCAAGATACTTTATATTGTTTGTGACAATTGTGAAGTGTATCATTTCCCTAATTTCTTTCTCAGCCTGTTTATCCTTTGAGTATAGGAAAGCTACTGATTTGTTTGAGGTAATTTTATATCCGGCCACTTTGCTGAAGTTTTTTATTAGCTGCAGGAGTTCTCTGGTGGAATTTTTCAGGTCACTTAAGTATACAATCATATCATCTACAAAGAGTGATATTTTGGTTTCTTCCTTTCCAATTCATATCTCTTTGACCTCCTTTTGTTGTCTAATTGCTCTAGCTAGAACTTCAAGTACAATATTGAATAGATAGGGAGAGAGTGAACAGCCTTGTCTAGTCTCTGATTTTAGTGGGAATGCTTCAAGTTTCTCCCCATTTAGTTTGATGTTGGCTACTGGTTTGTTGTATATTGCTTTAACTATGTTTAGATATGGGCCTTGAATTCCTGATCTTTCCAGGACGTTTATCATGAAGGGATGTTGAATTTTGTCAAATGCTTTTTCAGCATCTAATGAAATGACCACGTGGTGTTTTTTCTTTGAGTTTGTTTATGTAGTGGATTACATTGATGGATTTCCGGGTATTGAACCATCCCTGCATCCCTGGGATGAAGCCTACTTGTTCGTGATGAATGATCGTTTTGATGTTTTCTTGGATTCGGTTTGCAAGAATTTTATTGAGTATTTTTGCATTGACATTCATAAGGGAAATTGGTCTGTAGTTTTCTTTCTTTGTTGGGTCTTTGTGAGGTTTTGGTATTAGTGTAACTGTGGCCTCATAGAATGAATTAGGTAGTATTCCTTCTGTTTCTATTTTGTGGAATATTTTGAAGAGTATTTGTGTTAGGTCTTCTTTGAAGGTTTGATAGAATTCTGCAGTGAATCCATCTGGTCCTGGACTTTTTTTAGTTGGGAGACTTTTAATGACTGCTTCTATTTCTTTAGGGGTTATGGGACTGTTATATGGTTTATGTGATCCTGACTTAACTTTCTTATTTGGTATCTGTTGTCCATTTCATCCAGATTTCCCAATTTTGTTGAGTATATGCTTTTGTAGTAGGATCTGATGATTTTTTTCAATTTCCTCAGATTCTGTAGTTATATCTCCCTTCTCATTTCTGATTTTATTAATTTGGATACTGTTTCTGTGCCCTCTGGTTAGTCTGGCTAAAAATTTAACTATCTTGTTGATTTTCTCGAAGAACCAGCTCCATGTTTTGTTGATTCTTTGTATAGTTCTTTTTGTTTCTACTTGGTTGATTTCAGCCCTGAGTTTGATTATTTCTTGCCTTCTACTCCTCTTGGGTGTATTAGCTTCTTTTTGTTCTAGAGCTTTCAGGTGTGCTGTTAACCTGCTAGTGTATGCTCTCTCCAGTTCCTTTTTGGAGGCACTCATAGCTATGAGTTTTCCTCTTAACACTGCTTTCATTGTGTCCCATAAGTTTGTGTATTGTCTTAGTCAGGGTTTCTATTCCTGCACAAACATCATGACCAAGAAACAAGTTGGGGAGGAAAGGGTTTATTCGGCTTACACTTCCATGCTGCTGTTCATCACAAAAGGAAGTCAGGACTGGAACTCAAGCAGGTCAAGGAGCAGGAACTGATGCAGAGGCCATGGAGGAATACTTACTGGCTTGCTTCTCCTGGCTTGCTCAGCCTGCTTTCTTATAGATCCCAAGACTACCAGTCCACAGATGATACCACTCGCAAGGGGCCCTCCCCCCTTGTTCACTAATTGAGAAAATGCCTTACCGCTGGATCCCATGGAGGCATTTTCTCAACTGAAACTCCTTTCTCTGTGATAATTTCAGTTTGTGTCAAGTTGACACACAAAACTAGCCAGTACAATTGACCCCTTGTCAACTTGACACACAAACATGTCACCAATAAGCCTCGACCCTTACTTCCTTATTCATCCCCAAGATCTAAATAACTTTACAAGTCCCACACTCTTTACAAATTCTTACATATTAACATTTCGGTCCCTTTTAAACATCCAATCTCTTAAAATTCAGTCTTCAAAAATTCAAAGTCTCTTAACTGTGGGCTCCACTAAAATACCTTCTTTCTTTAGGAGGGAATATATATCAGGGCAAAGTCACAATCAAAGGTAAAATAAAATTCCAACCATTCAATGTCTGGGATCTACTCATGATATTCTGAATTCATCCAAGGGCTTGAGTCACTTCTCCAGTGCTCTGCCTTTTGTAGCACACACGGCTCCAGATGCCTGTACTCCACTGCTGCTGCTGTTCTTGGTGGTCATCTCATGGTACTGGCATCTCCAAAACACTGCTGTCTTCTGCTGCAACTAGGCTTTACAAACAGCTTCTCATAGGCTCTCTTCATGGTACCAAGCCTCTCCTCCTTTGCATGGCCCCTTCAATCCTGGGCTGTCAATGCAACTGAGGCTGCACCTTCGCCAATGGCCTTCCATGGCCTCTCACAGTGCCCAGGCCACAGCTGCTCTTCATGACTCCTTCATGCCTTCAAAACCAGTACCTCCTGGGTGACTCTTACACATTACCAAGTCCAGCCACAGCACAAGGTACAACCCTGGCTATCTCTGGAACGCAGCCTCTGTGCTCTCAGAAAACACTTCTCAGAAGATTTCACCCCAATGATGCTGGTCTCCTCTCAATCACTGCCAATTTCCCAGCTTCAGCCAACCAGCATCAATAGTCCCAGCAATGCAATGGTTTTGCTTTAGTAGTTCTGGTATCTTATAATTCACAGCTGATCTTTCAGCCCTAACTAACCAAAACCACAGAATCTTCACAGTCAAAATAGCAATGGCCCTGATAAGAGTCTTTAATCTTCCTTCTGAAATTTCACAAGCTAGGACTCCATATTCTGCACTGTTCTCAACATTATCTTCTAAGCTCCTACACAACATCCCACAGAACAGCCCAAAGTTCCAAAGTCCTTCCACAGTCCTCCCCAAAACATGGTCAGGTTGTCACAGGAATACTCCACTACGCTGGTACCTTTGGGATTTTGGAGCAAAGCTCTACCATCATCTGCAGACAACTATTCTCCCTTTGAAAAACAGCTCTTGGCCTGCTATTGGGCCTTAGTAGAAACTGAAGTTTGACAATAGGACACCAAGTTACCATGCGACCTGAACTGCCCATCATGAGCTGGGTGTTATCAGACCCTCCAAGTCATAAAGTAGGACGTGCACAGCAGCATTCTATCATCAAGTGGAAGTGGTACATCCGTGATCGAGCCCAAGCAGGTCCTGAAGGCACAAGCAAGTTACATGAAGAAGTTGCTCAAATGCCTATGGTTTCTACTCCTGTAACAATGCCATCTGCTGCCAAGTATGTGCCTATAGCCTCATGGGGTGTTCCCTATGATCAGCTGACTGAAGAAGAGAAGACCAGGACCTGGTTTACTGATGGCTTTGTATGTTATGCAGGCACCACCCAGAAGTGGACAGCTGCAACAGTACAATCCCTTTCTGGGACAACCTTGAAAGATACAGGTGAAGGAAAATCTTCACAGTGGGCAGAACTTTGGGCAGTACACATGGTATTACAGTTTGTTTGGAAGAAGAAATGGCCAGATGTATGATTGTTCACTGACTCATGGGCTGTAGCCAATGGATTGGCTGGATGGTCAGGGACTTGGAAAGATTATGATTGGAAAATTGGTGAGAAAGACATCTGGGGAAGAAGTATGTGGATAGATCTCTCCAAATGGGCAAAGGATGTGAAGATATTTGTGTCCTATGTAAATGCTCACCAAAAGGTGACTTCAGCCGAGGAGGAGTTCAATAATCAAGTGGATAAGATGACCCATTCTGTGGACAGTCAGTCTCTTTCCTCAGCCATCCCTGTCATTGCTCAGTGGGCACACGAACAAAGTGGCCATGGTGGCCGAGATGGAGGTTATGCTTGGGCTCAACAACATGGACTTCCACTCATCAAGGCTGACCTGGCTACAGCTGCTGCCGAATGCCAGATCTGCCAACAGCGGAGACCAACACTGAGCCCCAGATATGGCACCATTCCTTGAGGTGACCAGCCAGCAACCTAGTGGCAGGTCGACTACATTGGACCACTTCCTTCATGGAAAGGACAACGTTTTGTTCTTACTGGGGTAGATACTTATTTTGGTTATGGATTTGCCTTTCCTGAATGTAATGCTTCTGCCAAAACCACCATCCGTGGACTTACAGAATGCCTTATTCATTGTCATGGTATTCCACACAATATTGCTTGTGACCAAGGAACTCATTTCACAGCCAGAGAAGTGCGACAGTGGGCCCACGATCATGGAATTCACTGGTCTTACCATGTTCCCCATCATCCTGAAGCAGCTGGTCTGATAGAAAGATGGAATGGCCTTTTGAAGACACAGTTACAGCGTAAATTAGGTGGCAGCAGCATGGAGGGTTGGGGCAGAGTTCTTCAGGAGGCAGTATATGCTTTGAATCAGTGTCCAATCTATGGTACAGTTTCTCCCATAGCCAGGATCCATGGGTCCAGGAATCAAGGGGTGGAAAAGGGAATAGTTCCACTCACTATCACTCCTTATGACCCTCTAGGAAAATTTTTGCTTCCTGTCCCCACAACTCTAGGTTCTGCTGGTCTGGAAGTTTTGGTTCCAGAGCGGGGAATGCTCCTACCAGGAGCTACAACAAACATTTCATTGAATTGGAAGGTCAGACTTCCCCCTGGTCATTTTGGGCTTTTAATGCCCTTTAACCAACAGG
>CM052717.1:1119370-1158435 GCA_028551405.1 Uromys caudimaculatus | reverse complement strand
GTCACTCCTCCAGGAAAAGAGCCAAGACCTGCTGAGGTGCTTGCAGAGGGTGGAGGAAATACAGAATAGGTAGTAGAGGAAGGTAGTTATAAATACCAGCTAAGACCACGTAACCAGCTGCAGAAACGAGGACTATAAGTAATATGTATGCTTCTGTTGTATTTTGTTAAAGACATATTTGTCTTCCAATTTCTTTAATATCAGTTGGTATTTAAGTTGAGATACTAAAGGAATGTTCCCAAGGGACACTGCCTCATTGTAAGTTTATAAATGTGTTTGCGATTGTATGAGGAATCGTTACATCATGTTAAATGTATTTATGATCTTGTTATTGTTTCATGTGGATATGAGGCATTATTTGTGTCAAGTTGACAATGGTGGATTGTAGTGGTTATTTCTGATTGTCAACTTGATTATATCTGGAGTGAATTATAACCCAGAATTAGAAAGCTCATCTGTGATCTGGATCTTGAGACTGGAGGACACAAGTTTCAGGCGTGGTGGTGCACACACCTCTAATCTGGGCCACACCTGCTGCTGGAGATCTACATAGGGACATTGGAAGGAGGAATCTTCTTTGCCTGCGAGCCTTGTGGGACTAAGGGACTGCTAGATCCTCGGGTTTTCATTCATAGCTACTGCTGACCATTGTTGGGGAGTTTGACTACAGACTGTAAGTCATTAACAAATTCCCTTACTATATAGAGACTACATATAAGTTCTGTGACTCTAGAGAACCCTGACTAATATAGGTATGTTGCACTTTCATTTTCATTACATTCTAGGAAGTCTTTGATTTCTTTCTGTATTTCTTCCTTGACCAAGTTATCATTGAGTAGGGCATTGTTCAGCTTCCATGTATATGTGGTCTTTCTGTTGTTTTTGTTGCCGTTGAAGACCAGCCTGTAGTGATCTGATAGGAGGCATGGGATTATTTCAATTTTCTTATATCTGTTGAGATTTGTTTTATTACCAATTATGTGGTCAATTTTGGAGAAGGTACCATGAGGTTCTGAGAAGAAGGTATATTCTTTTGACTTATGATGAAATGTTCTATAGATATCTGTTAAATCCATTTTGTACATAACTTCTATTAGTTTCACTGTGTCTCTGTTTAGTTTGTGATTCCAAGATCTGTCCATTGATGATAGTGGAGTGTTGAAGTCTCCTACTATTATTGTGTGAGGTGCGATGTGTACTTTGAGCTTTAGTAAGGTTTCTTTTATGAATGTGGGTGCCCTTGCATATGGAGCATAGGTGTTCAGAATTGAGAGTTATTCTTGGTAGATTTTTCCTTTGATGAGGATGAATTGTCCTTCTTTATCTTTTTTGATGACTTTTTGGTTGAAGTTGATTTTATCCAATATTAGAATGACTACTCCTGCCTGTTTCTTGGGACCATTTGCCTGGAAAATTGTTTTCCAGCCCTTTACTCTGAGGTAGTGTTTGTCTTTAACCCTGAGGTTTGTTTCCTGTATGCAGCAAAAGCTGTGTCCTGTTTATGTATCCAGTCTGTTATTCTATGTCTTTTGTTGATGTTAAGAGATATTAAGGAATAGTGATTGTTGCTTCCTGTTATTTTTGATGTTATTTTTATGTTTGTGTGGCTATCTTCTTTTGGATTTGTTGAAAGATTACTTTCTTGCTTTTTCTAGGATGTAGTTTCCCTCCTTGTATTGGCGTTTTCCATCTATTATCCTTTGTAAGGCTGGGTTTGTGGAAAGATATTGTGTAAATTTGGTTTTGTCATGAAGTATCTTGGTTTCACTATCTATGGTAATTGAGAGTTTTGCTGGATATAGCAGCCTGGGTTGGCAGTTGTGTTCTCTTAGTATCTGTATGATATCTGTCTAGGATCTTCTAGCTTTCATAGTCTCTGGTGAGAAGTCTGGTGTAATTCTGATAGGTTTGCTTTTATATAGTACTTGACACTTTTCCCTTACTGCTTTTAATATTCTTTCCTTGTTTTGTGCATTTGGTGTTTTGACTATTATTTGGCAGTAGGAATTTCTTTTCTGGTCCAATCTATTTGGAGTTTGTAGGCTTCTTGAATGTTTATGTTATTCTGTTTCTTTGGGTTAGGGAAGTTTTCTTCTATAATTTTGTTGAAGATATTTACTGACCCTTTAAGTTGGGAATCTTCATTCTCTTCCATACCTATTATCCTTAGGTTTGGTCTTCTCCTTGTGTCCTGGATCTCCTGGATGTTTTGGGTTAGGAACTTTTTGTATTTTGCATTTTCTTTGACTGTTGTGTCAATGTTTTCTATGGTATCTTCTGCACCTGAGATTCTCTCTTCTATCTCTTGTATTCTGTTGGTGATGCTTGCATCTATGCCTCCTGATCTCTTTCCTATGGTTTCTATCTCCATGGTTGTCTCCCTTTGTGATTTCTTTATTGTTTCTATTCCTATTTTTAGATCCTGGATGGTTTTGTTAATTTCCTTTGCCTGTTTGATTGTGTTTTCCTGTATTTCCTCTTTAAGGGCTTCTAGCTGTTTACCTGTTTCTCTTGTGTTTCTTTGGAGGAATTATTTATTTCCTTCTTAAAGTCTTCTATCATCATCATAAGTAGTGATTTTAAATTTGAGTCTTCCTTTTCTGGTGTGTTGGGGTATCCAGGGCTCACTGTGGTGGGAGAAATGGATTCTGATGATGCCAACTTGCCTTGGTTTCTGTTCCTTATATTCTTGCCCTTGCCTTTTGCCATCTGCTTATCTCTGGTGTTAGCTGGTCTTGCTCTCTCTGACTGTGGCTTGTCCCTCCTGCAAGCCTTTTCATCAGTACTCCTTGGAGACCAGCTCTCTCTGAGTGGAATTTGGATTTGGAGAGCTGTGGTACAGGGTCAGCTCTGGAGTGCAGACAGAAACCAGAAGGATCCTTTCCCCAGCTGGTTTTTGGTTCCTGTGTCACGATAGCTCTGCGACAGACCCTCTTGATTGAGGAATTTGAACAGAAGTGGTGATCTTCCTGTGCTCAAAAGTGTGTTGGCACTCCTGGGAGACCAGCTCTCTCCTGGCACTGAGTATGGAGCCCTGTGTCACAGGATCAGCTCCCCAGCCTCAGAAGGAAACCAGAAGGCCACTCCTCAGTCCCTGTGTCCTGAGGGTTCTGGACGGGTCTCTCTGAGCAGAGGTGCTGACTTTACCCCTGACCATAGGCTTGTCCACACTCCTGGAAAGGTAGCTCTTTCCCTGAGCTATTTAGGTATGGAGCCGCATGGCACCAACCTCAGGAGTAAACTAGAAGGCTCCTGTGCCAAGCTGTTCCTCTGTCCCAGTGTTCTGC
Source organism: Uromys caudimaculatus (assembly GCA_028551405.1). NCBI lineage: Eukaryota > Metazoa > Chordata > Mammalia > Rodentia > Muridae > Uromys > Uromys caudimaculatus. Next base: position 1,155,148 of record CM052717.1, on the reverse strand, counting down.
AGATTCCGGGCAGGTCCTGCTGAGCAGTGGTGCCTGTCTTACCTCGACTCATGGGCTTATTCACACTCCCTGGATGCTAGCCTTCTCCGTGCACTATTTGGTTATGGAGCTCTGTGGCTCTGACTGGGGTCTCCGGCTGCAGAAGAAGACTGGAAGGCTGCTGTCCCAGGCTGCTTGTAGGTCCCTGTGTCCTGGAGGTTCTGGGCAGGTCCCTCTGAACAGAGTTACTGGCCTTACCCCCTGATCACAGGCTTGTCCACACTCCTAGGAGGGCAGCTCTTTCCCTGCACTATTTGGGTATGGAGCCGCATAGCACAGCAGGTGTGTGTTCTAAGGAATGGCGTAGAATATGGCTCATGTCTTTACAGGGACAAAACTGTATAATAGGGAGTGTCTCTAAGTTAACCAGCTTTTCCCTCTTTAAAAAAATAGTTTGTTCCCCTTTTCCTACACGCCTCTCCTCTCTCCCTCTTGTATCCCTCTGTCACGATCTTCTCTTTCTTGCCTTCACCTCCCTTCTTTTCTCTTGCCTTTCTTCTTCTATTTTAGTTTTTTCGAGTCAGTTTCTCCCAAGAGTCTGTACAAAACAGAATGACTTTGGCCTTGGTACTTGAAAAATTGATAGTCTAGTTATAATAATTATAGCTCATCTAGATAAGCATTCTGGAAGATTATGAAGGAAGTGGAGTGGGAGTTCAAAGTGAGAAAGCAGCATTATTTAAAATGGTATTATATTTTGAATGTAATAAAGGAAGCATTTTTAACCTGGTCCATGTAGTAATACCACTATACTTGGTACTTTTTCTCATACATTCAACTAAAAGTATGTCAAGAAACAACTTAGCAGATAAAGGATTTAGTTAGCTTACAGTTTCATAGGGAGGAATCAAAGCAGCTAGAGCTCCAGCCAAGGAACCCTGGTTATTTTTCTGGGCTCAGGAAACAGAAAAAAAAACTTAGGATGGAATGGGGCCAGGCTGCAGCTCATAAGTCCTTCCCCAGTGACCTACTTTCACCAGGTATGCTTCACTTAAAAGTTCATAGTCCAAGGCCATGAAAAATGGCTCAGTAGTTAGGAGTGCTTGTTCTTCTTGGACAAGACCTGGGGTTGATACCTAGCATCTGCATGGTGGCTCACAATCATCCATAACTTCTGTACCAGGGGATCGGTCCTTTTCTAATCCCCACTGGCACCAGACATGCATGTAGTACACATATGTATGTGCAAGCAAAATATTCATACACAGAAAATAAAAAATAATCTTTAAAAAAGTATTCAAAATCCTCTAAACTGGGGAAAATGTTCAAACACATGAGACCCCGGGAGATAGTTCATATTCAAAACATCATGACCATTAAATTGGAAATTTAGTTACAAATAGTTGTGAATCACCGTGTGGGTGCTGGGCATCAAACCTGGTCCTCTGGAGGTGCAACAGGTGCTCTTAACCACTGAGCCATCCCTTTATTCCCAACTCTGTCTTTTAATGTTTCTTTTATATTAAGTTGTTTTTCATCACATGTGTTCACTGTGCACAATACTACATCACATGGAGACACTGTAACACAAGTATGCCTTGGACACTAGGCACATTATGTATTTTATTTAAAGACAACAAAACTAAGGGACTTGAAGTTTAACAACAGATAAGGAACTGGAGTGTATAGTCTTAATTTTGTTTGCATATTAACTCAATTATTTTGAGTCTTTTTTTCCAACAAATATACTTCAAATATTTCTTCTCGCTAATAACTTGTCTTATTAACCTAACTCATCTGGCATTCTGGTTCCCTCTCAGTCATCTTAAACAATTATCTATTTTGAATATAGACTCTACATCTCCTGACTAGTTCATACCCTGGCTAACATCCAAAGTACTTCTCAGGAAAAACTATAAATTCAAAAGTGTAAAAAAAAGTGTTAGAAGAAAGTGAAAGCAATAAAAATTTCTATCCAATAATCTTAATTTTGAAAATTATATGAGAAATTTCCAGAATACTGTGGTTCTTTGTTAATTGTGATTGTCTAACAAGCAAATGGATGAACATGTAAGCAAGCAAAAAAACAAACATGTAACCCTCTCAGAATAATTCTGCTGTTCTCATTTTATATATGAATACAGTTTGTAGTTTCATTTACTTTTGAATCATCATCTAATGAGAGAGGAAAAAGCAAACCTGAGTCGTTCCTTAGGATTTGAAAGATGTCACAGATCTATTGTCTAGGCATTAGCTAAGTGCCATCCTAAACCAATAACTGAGAAGCTTCTAACCATTTTCCAAACTGCTTTAGGGCTATCTATTAATTATGTGCATGTAAGTGTGCTTAAAAAAAAGTCTCAATTAGTTTACATATCAGAGAAGTCTTGATCTCAAATAGAAGTTAATGTATAATTCAGAAGACCCAGCAAAACTGTGTTTTCTCAACAACTAACTGTGTGGGTTTCTCTATTATTATGCAATATAAGCCTAAACTCTGTGTGCCATAAAACACATTAGCCAGACACTGACTGACCTAGTAAAAAGAATTGAGTGTAAACAATATTTATGACCTTTAGATTCTTTGGCTCAATTTACCTTGAGAGACATTTTCATTCTGCTTATACATAAGAGTTTCACCACCAACAGTAGCACACATGCTCTCATGCTCGCTTACACACACACACACACACACACACACACACACACACACACACACACACACACACACACGGACTCTCATACCAAACCAAATTTGCCACGTAAAGAAACGTATAAAAGAATGTGACTAAACAGAGTTAGTTCAACTGTTTATTTGTCATAAGTCTATCCATGAGCTAACATGTAAGCATAAGAATTAAGTGAATGACAGTTGTTTTACTGTGTTTTCAACCTTTTTAGTTGTATCTTTAAAAATACCAGATGCGGTCTGAATGATGCCAAACATATGGCTTTTGCCCATGTTCTTGTGATCTGTAGTCGATTGCTGTAATGTACAGGGCAGGGGGAAAAGGCGATTTACAGATAGCCTTGGCCTGAGTTCTTCACAGCTGGATCTCATTTCACTAAACCGATGTCTCTCCCTTCCAGCAACTTTTATTTTATCAAATGCCACATATTATTTTTTGAAGTGGTTCCTGTTGTCGTAGTGAATACCACAAATGGATAACATACAGGACATTTGGTTGTCTGCTTTCTAGCTAAGGTCAGGACCTACTGTTGTTCCCGTTTGGGTGGAGGACATATTTCATGGGATTGCCTAAGAAAACTAACGAGTTTCAGCTGTCGGATAGATAATGTATAGGGCATTGCTTACTTAGTTGATGACATGTTTGTAGTCATTCAGGTTTTTAGGCACTAATATGGTACCTCCCAAAGTACCTTTTCTATCAATTACCAGGCTGACATGTTATCTGGGGAAAAAAGAAAATGAACAAGATTAGACTGAGAGTGAATAAATAATAATTATTCCACTGCAGTATGATTCCCTATTTAATTTTTTTTTTTTTTTACTCTCCTACTAGATGTTAAGTTTCTTGGGGAGAGATAATATGACTGGCTCAGCACCAAATAACCCATAATCTAGTACATAATGGAGAATTACATATCCATTGAATGAATAGATGGAAGGCTTTTATTTTCTACTTATATAGGAAGAGGCTGGGCAGTCTAAGGTTGCATATATCCTTCTGTTTTCTGAATTAGTAATTCATTAATTAATTTTATTAGTTGCATTAATTAACAGTATATTTTGACTAATCTATATCAAAAACTCTGTATTCTGACTATCTTATATTATATGTATTATGACTTGTTCTTTATTATTTGAAACAACCTGTTTCTTCTAACTGTAACACAATACCCTGGTGCACATTTGCTATATTTTATTTACCACTCCCAAACTGATAAAATCCCAAGACCACTTTCATCTCCCTTCCAACTCAGGGTAATGTTTGCCATGGCATCAAGATAGACACCATATGGGAGATGGTTGCTCTTCATAGCTATACATGAGGATGACCAATTTAAATTTTACTGAAGTTGTGCTGTTCCATCTCCCCATGAGGTTTACCCAGAAGGTTTCCATTGCCTTTATCTTCATGTAGGAAACCAGGCAAATATTTCTCCAATAACCATAGGGATTCTGTTGTCTACAGCTGCCCTCTCTAGTGATGTCCCTGGGGAGAAACATACTTTTCCCTTTCTGAAACTTCATCTCACTCAGCTATGAGAACTCATTTACATTGTAAAATCAATCAAACTTCGTTTAAACTCCTGACATTATCTTCATGGCTTGCCCCATTGAGTTCCACATTGCCCAGCTCTGGAAATCAAAACAACCAAGACCTTTATTTGTATCAAAAACTGTTACACTGTTGATTTTAAGAAGCAAGTTTGGAACTCAGATCCATAAGTTATGTTTTCTATTTCCTTGCTTTACAAGAAAAAAACAAAACAAGAGCAAAAACAAATAAACAAAAACAATAAAAAGGCAAGCAAGCAAACAAAAAACAAAACAAACAAAAAACCAAAAAAAAAAAAAAAAAAAAACCCCAAACAAACCCAAAGCAAAACAAAACAATCAAATCAAATCAAAACAAAACAAAACACCTTTTCTTTAAATAGAGAAAATTCATGGGGTAGTGTACCAGGAATCACATCAAATGAGTTTACTTTCTGACTTTTATTTTTGTCATATGTGCATTAGCTGATTTTGTTGAAGTGAGTTCTTTTATGTTTGAAAAGCTAATTTCAGGTTACTTGCACAGCGTTCCCAATGACTCTTATGAGAAAGAAGAGTTTTAATATTTGTTTAACCTTTTGCATCTTCTTTTCATTTTAGCCCAACACGATGCTGGCTGGCAAGACAACTGCCCTGGTCATACATTAGAGAAATGTACACATTATCACTGTCTGTGTGATAACCTTGTGTCTGCACTTTTCCTGGAGATTTTTTCTCTTTTCAGAATTCACAGGGAAGGGCAACACATAATGTTGGCAAAAGCCAGAAGATTGGGTTGCAGTGCTGATTCATCACTTTCCACAATTCATATTTACTCAACCATAGGTAATCATATCCTCAATCTGTCATTTTTCCCCATCTGTACTGCAAACCACCTAAAACTTTATCAATAATATCTCTCTCCAAAATCTAGCAGATTTCTATCTACTAGAAATTTAAATTTATTTTAAGTGTGACTAGATTGTTCCCAGGCCCATCCAGGTTTGCTCATACTGCTCTGACTTTCAGGACCTCTGTGACTCCCACTGCTTGTGACCTGCTTGTCTGGCATCATGAATTCCCCTTACCACTGTGCTCCTTCCAAACTCAATGATGTTTTACATTCCTTTTCCCAGAGCCAGTTTTACTGTCCCTCTCCTTCGTAAGTTCTACATCTTATCACAGCTGATTGGCACGGTCACATTTTCAAAATCTTTTTGGTGATTTATTAAACAAGGCCTGTGCATTTTATGTCTTTTTTTTTCCCTTACATCTGTGTGATCATACATCATTTTTGTCTTCCAGTTCACCATTAGATTACTGCTCCTGTGTAGGTATAGCTATCAATAGTATTGGCATAGCTATCAAAAGTTTTTTTTATGTATATGTGTGTTCAAAAACTGTTAGCTTGGTTAGAAAATTATTTCTACTTGTATGTCTCCTTGTTTTATATGAGTAAACAAACACACTTATATATATACATACATACATATATATATATATATATATATATATATATAACTGTGTAATCAAATTTTAAATGTATGTCACAGTTTTAAACTTTATAAGGAAAAAATCATGTCTTCCTGTCTTATTCCTTGGGCTACTTTGATTCCTAGTCATTGCTTGTTAGGTGCCAAGTGCATACTTGTTGAGGATGAACAATGTGTAAATATCAAAATGACACATGGAAAGCAGGAATTGATGAACAGTATGGACACAAGGAAAGAGTAGAATACATCATGTTTTATAAGATACTAGCAGAGTTAACTAATTAACGTGGGGTGTGAGAATTGAACCTCGAACCTGATGCATGCTGTTAAACTCTACAGTTGAGTACACTTCTCAGTGATGAGTTGATTTGGATTTACATAAAAAAAATCTACTATAAGAATTTACTTTCTGCATATTAGTATGGATTGCTTATATCTGTGATTATTTTTAACAGCTTAAACAGGCAGGCAATTTTTATTTGTCAATTGAACCTCAGCAAAGCTATTACAAAAAGGATTATATAAGATATTTTTTCTTTTTAATATCAATATTACATGGATGGGATTTTATTTATATTCACAAACATTATATATATTAATAATTATTAAATTAATAATTAAAATTAACAAACATTAATGTTGAGCCGAGTTTGAACTTTGTAAGCATTACCTTCAACCTGATTAATATTTCAATCACTCCAAAAGTCTCCTTGTATTTCTTTCCCATCAATGCCCCTGCATCTTTTCTGATTTGTATTACCATATATTAATTTCTAAAGCTCACATAAATATAATGAAATAGTATTAATATTTTATCTAGCTTCTTTGACTCAAAATAGTCTCTGTATTTAGCTCACATAGTTTATTGCTATTTAGGTTTGTGTTACATATTTTTCATTTAAGTGTTAAAACATTTGGGCTATTAATAAAGTTGAACATTCTTGAGCACATCTTTCGTAGGATGCAATGCTGGGTCATGGAGCAAATGCAGATTTAACTTCAGTTGAGAATGATCAATGGTTTTCCAGAGTGCTCAGATTATTTTTCACTCCGGGAAGTAAGATGTGAGAATTACGAATGGCTCCCCTCCACAGCAGTGGTCCTAGTCATTGCGGCTCACATTATTGATCGCAAGTTGCATTTTTTGTGGTTAGTGACACTGAGATCTTCATATCGTATTGGTTAGCTATTTGTCTTCTGTAATGTCTCTGCCCTGTTGTTAATTTAGAGAGTTTTTCTTTTTAAAATTGTATGTGAACAGTTTTTTTTTTTATTCACATCCATCAGATGTTCATATGCTTCTTGTTGTTAGATGGTGAGGTAACAGTTATTTTTCATTTTCTTCTGTTTGGTATTTTATCTTGGTGTTCTGAGGCAAGAATGTAGCTTGACATCTGGAACTGACATTGGCCATTTCCCAGCCATTATCTTCCCAAACATGTCTCTTTCCTCTTCTCTCTCATCTCCTGTGGTTCTTAATCCACACACGAAGACTGTTAAGTATTATCCTACTGCTGTTGACTGCTCTGTTGGTTTCCAGTCTTTACTATTTTTTTTTTTTTTCGTTGTATTTTACTTTGGGTAATGTCTAACTGGCCTGTTTTTAACTTTATCAATTCTCTCCTCAGCTATGTCAGGTCTACGATATGGCCATTGAAGGCAGTCTTCTTTCTCCATTCATGCTTCTTATTTCAAGTATTATCATTTGACTCTAATAGTTTTTTCCCTCTGCTGACATCCTTGATCAGATGATACATATTGTCTGACTTTTCCTCTAACTTTTAAAAGGATATTATTTACAGTTATTTTAAATTTCCTGTCTAGTGGTTCCAAACATCTGGGTCACATCTGAGTCTGATTTTGTTGATTGCTTTGTCCCTTTACATGACTTTGTTTTTCACTTGCTTCTTTTCTGTCCCCATAGTTTTGTCTGAAAGCCAGACATCTTGTATAGGAGAGACTAAAGACAATGTATTTACACTTGAAAATAGGGCAGTAGGAAACATTAAGTTCCTCCAGGATTGTTGTGATTTTAGTGTGAGGGCTGGATTGACAGATGTTTTAATCTATGTCAGTTTTTGCTTAGGTGGTTCATGTGTCTTCCACTTCAGAGGTGGCATTTCTCTAGTATCTTTTAAAACATGCTTTTTCTGTGTTTGTTACATAGTCTCACTATGGGTAATCTGGAGCTTACTATATAAACCAGAAAAGTTTTGAACTCACAGAGATCAGCCAGTTTCAGCCTCCTGAGTCCTGAGAATAAAGATATGCACAACCATACTAGCTTATCTACCATCGCAATGTGCTTTGGCAAGTTACTTTATGCTTGTATGGTGGGTGGGGTAGGCATGACTACTGGATGGGCTTGTTCTCTAATATTCTGTTTTAGCCTTAGGCTTAGGGGCTATAATTCTCCACCATCAGTACTGGAGTGATTTAAATTGATTAAATTCTATCTCTTTATCAATGCGGTTAACTTTGTTGATGTTTTAGAAATTAAATTACAATGATGTTTTCTAATCTCTTTTCATTTTCTTTCATCTTTATCATCACCTTCATGTCAGTTTGCTGCTTTGGGGCATGGCTTGTTCATTTCCTAGTTACTTGAGGTAGAAGGGGATTATGAGATCTTTCTATTTTTTTACATAATCGTTCACCTCTTTGTCTCTCTTAGAGTGGTTTTTGCTGTTCTAAACATTATGCAAATAATGATGATTATTGAGTGCCTAATAATAATCATTATTAGGCATAATAATAAATGTTGGAGAATATTAAAATTATCAAGAGCCCAACAATGACCTGGTGGAGGCAAAGCATGTATACTTTTGCTTTGGATAATTGTATAAGCTCAGTATTCATTTATTTAAAAGTATTTAGGAATTACAGGTATTTAGGGTTAAAAGCAAGGGTAAAATTATGACATCATGCTTTAGATAAGAATGTTTTGATGTTTGACTCTAAAGATTGTGTTCATATCTAAGTCCAATGGTTAAACATTCATTTCTTGGCCTTTGTTATAATTCTAAGTTTAAAGCTTGCCTGATCTGTAAAAATCTAACAGCTTTTGAAGGATTCTTTTTCCATGAGTTACTCTGTAACTAAACACACTGAACACAGAAGGAATTACTACATTAAAATCTTTTTGCCTTTTTAACAAAATTAAAAATTTATTATTCCAAACTTTCCAAAGAGGATTATATTCTATATGTGTATGGGCTACAGAACATGAGAAGTAAATTATTATTAATATAGACTTTTGTTTGTGTATAGAATTGTTATGTTTCTAGCTAGTAAGAGCAACTCTGATAACGAATTCAGATCACTTAAAAATGCAACCATTGTTTGAATGTAGCCTGAATATAATGTGCATGAATTGGAGAATCCTAACTTATATAATAAAGTTTCAGGACTATCTGGTTTGAACCTCATAATTTCTGCTTGAGCTATGCAGGATGATAGGCGATGTCTATTTTCTTTCTTTTTTCTCTTGTGGTGATTGAACCTAAGGACTTACACATGCTAGACCATTACTCTACCACTGAGATATACATTCTAAGCCTCTCTTTGCCTCTTTGAGACAGGGTCTCACCAAGTTTCTAGGGCTGGCCTTCAACTTAGTCTATGACTCTGTCAGACTCCACGCTTTTTATCTTCTGACGCAACCTCCTAAATAAAGGCCTTACCACTATGCCACCCAGATTTGTAATTTGTCTGTAATTTGTAATATTTTTGTGATCAGTTTGTCCTTCATATTTAAAATAACATCTTTTCCCCCCTGAAATATAGTTCTCTTGTAGCCATTTTTTGCCAGGAGGGTTATCACTTTGGTTTATTATATCAAGAGAATATAACAATCTCTGATACTTCCAATGTGAAAGGGTGTAATTTCTCCAGCATTTGCTCCATAGTGGACCTCATTATTTAGGTTTTAAATTCTTTAACTTATCTGCTAAGCTCTTCATATTCTGTAGTTTCTTTTAGGTTCTATTCATTCTTTAAAAGAAACTAAAGGAATGTCCAAATGTCTCCTTATAGGAACAGAAGCTGTATATTTGCAGAGCAAGCGTGTTGGGATTTTCAATTTTCATTGGTTGTTATATCATCCCTGGAAGGGCAAAATTTTCCAAGGACAAAAACAGCAAAACAAAACAAACAAACAAAAAATTGTTATGTGCAAGTGATTTCAGCTCAGCTCACTCCTTCCTGGTTAAACACATGCAAAATACCCACACATTAAATAAAAGCTGGTAAACATGACCTGGACAGTTGTAACAATATATTTAATATATGCACACCTATTATGTTTTCAGGTAACAAGAGAGGTACAGCACAATTTATCTTTCTCTTCTTCTTTTTTTTTTTTTTTTTTTTTTGATATTTACTTTATCCCTTTGGAAACCTCATATCCCATTCCCTCTCCCCCTGCTTCTATGAGAGTGCTCCCTCACCCACCCACTTCTGTTTTCCCTCCCTAGCATTCCCCTACACTGGGGCATCTAACACCCTCAGGCCCAAGGGCTTCTACTCCCACTGATGGCAAACAATGCCCCCCTCTGCCACATATGTGGCCAGCACCATGGGTCCCTCCATGTATATTCTTTGGTTTGTGGTCCAGTCTCCGGGAGCTCCAGGAGGCTGGCCAGTTGACACTGTTACTCCCTCCATGGAGGATGCAAACCCCTTCAGCTCTTTCAGTCCCTTCTCCAACTCCTCCATCCGGGACCCCACGCTCAATCCGACTATTGGCTGCGAACATCCCCCTATGTATTTGTCAGGCTCTGCCTGAGCCTCTCTGGAGACAGCTTATCATGCTTCCATCAGCAAGTACTTCCCAGCATCCACAAGAACTTCTGGGTTTGGTGGCTATATACAGGATGAATCTCAGGTGGGGCAGTCTCTGGATGGCCTTTCCTTGAGACAGTTTGTCTCAATTTTTCCTCCTGTGAGTATTTTGTTCACCCTTCTAAGAAACACTGAAGCATCCACATTTTGGTCTTCCTTCTTCTTAGGCTTCATATGGTCTGTGAATTGAATCTTGGGTATTCCGAACTTTTGGGCTAATATCCACTTATCAGTGAGTACATACCGTGTTCGTTCTTTTGTGACTGAGTTACCTCACTCAGGATGATATTTTCAAGTTCTATCCATTTGCCTGCAAATTTCATGAAGACACCACTCAGAATGGCTAAGATCAAAAACTCAGGTGACAGCAGATGCTGGCAAGGATGTGGAGAAAGAGGAACACTCTTCCATTGCTGGTGGGATTGCAAGCTGGTACAACCACTCTGGAAATTAGTTTGGTGGACCCTCAGAAAAATGGAAATAATACTACCTGAGAACCCAGCTATACCTCTCCTGGGCATATACCCAGAAGATGCTCCAACATGTAATAAAGACACATGCTCCACTATGTTCATAGCAGCCATATTTATACTAGCCAGAAGCTAGAAACAACTCAGATGTCCCTCAACAGAGGAATGGATACTGAAAATGTGGTACATTTACACAATGAAATACTATTCAGCTTTTAAAAACAATAACTTCATGAAAATAACTAATGTTATTATAATACAGTTCTACACCATCCTTCTTCCTCTGTTTCACATTTAACATTTTAAAATATCTAATTGGGAGTCTTGGTTTCTTAATGAACTAATGGAAATCATTTGGATGTTTGGCTACTAATCCCACCTGTCATAGAAACCTTGGATCTTTGTAGTTTTAGGTAGAGATGATTTTTAGAAACATATACATGCCTCTAGATTTGACTGCATAATTTCCCTGGACTATTAAAATCCAGAAGTTTTCTTTCCATGTAACGATCACTTCCCATGTTAATATCTACCATAAAACTATACATACCTATAGTTAAATAAACCAAATTCCCCTGATTATTTTAAGGAAAGGGAGAACCCAGATTTTTTAACTTAACCGTATAGGTAGGATCTTATGTCAGTCCCAACAAAGGTATCTAATTCTCTTAACCAGAACAATTTAAGTATCATTTAAGTTAAAAGCTTGTTTTTGATTAAGATTCATCAGGAAAATCATGTTTTCCTAAAAGTTATGATTTTGTATTATTTATTATAAAGCTCTGATTAGCAGAGCTAAATTTACTATTCTGTCTATATATGGTACATATATAAATTAACAATTATTTCTTATTTAGGTGTTGAACCTACTCCCTGCCAGGAAAGACCATTGTCCGCACAATAAATAAACTATAAAGTATTTGAATACTGACAAAAATGATGAGGGGTTTGAGCATCAGTTGAGGCACATTTTAAAATAATGTCACAGAACTGAGTATATTTTCATAATTTAATTGATCTGGATCTGTATTTTGCTGATATTAGGTATTGCCAAACTTAGAAAATTCAGAGTTAGTATGTTCTTGCTATCCTGGAAAAATGATCCAGAGGAGAAAATATTTGAGAAAAGGAAAATATTGTTATTGTCTTTGATCCACTTGGACTTGAGTTTTGTACAGGGTGATAAATATCGGTCTATTTTCATTCTTCTACATGCAAACATACAATTAGACCAGCACTATTTGTTGAAACTGAAAAGCTTCTGTAAGGAAATGGACTCTGTAAATGGTACAAAATGGTACAGCCTACAGATTGGGAAAAGATCTTCATGAATCCTACATTTGAAAGAGGTCTAATATCTAAAATATATAAAGAACTCAAGAAGTTAGATACCAACAAACCAAATAACTCAATTAAAAATGGAGTACAGAACTAAATAGAGAATTCTCAACAGAAGAATCTCTAAGGACCAAGGAGCCCTTAAAGAAATGTAATATCCTTAGTCATCAGGGAAATACAAATCAAAATGACTCTGTGATTCCACCTTACACCCATTAGAATGGCTGACTCAAAAACTCAAAGGACAGCACATGCTGGCAAGCATGTGGAGCAAGGGAAACACTCCTCCACTCATGATGGGAGTTCAAACTTGCATAACCACTTTGGAAATCAATTTGGCTATTACTTTGAAAATTGGGAACAGTTCTACCTCAAGAACCAGCTACACCACTCCTTGGAATATACCCAAAAGATGCTCCACTGTGCAAATAGGACACTTGCTCAACTATGTTCAGAGCAGCTTTATTCATAATAGCCAGATGTCCCTCAACTGAAGAATGGATAAAAAAATGTGGTACATCTACACAATAGAAAACTATTCAGCTATTAAAAACGAAGGTATGATGAAGGTTGCAGGCAAACAGATGGAAATTGAGAATATTATCTTGAATGAGGGAACACAGTACCAGAAAGACACATATGGCACGTACTCACTTATAATTGGACATTAACCATAAAGTGTAGGATAACCATGCTACAATCCACAGACCCAAAGAAGCTGGGAATACTGATGATGATCCAAGGCACGTGTGTGAATCTCACTCAGAATAAGAAACAAAATAGTCATCAGAGGTAGATTGAGAGAGGGACCTGTGTGGCAGAGGGGGTGAGGATGGTTATGGGATGGCAGTCATGTAGGTGGAGGGTGGAAGAGGGCTGGGAGTGAGAATAGAAACCGTTTTGGGGAGGATCTCCAGGACTAGCTTAAGACCTGAGATAGGGAGGCTACAGGGAGTCTTTGGGTGTGATCCTAGCTGAGATTCCTACCATATAGGGATATAGAGACTAAAGAGGCCACCTCCTGTGGCCAGGCAGAACTTCCAGTGGAAGGAGGGGGACATCAACCCACCCACAACACTTTCAATCCAAGATTTGCGTTGCCTACAAGATTTGCAGGGATAAAGATGTTGCAGAGATCGAGGGAATGGCCAACTAATGACTGGCCTGACATGAGACCCATCCCGTGGGAGAGAGCCAGCCCCTGATACCATTAATGATACTTTGCTATGCTTGCATACAGGAACCTAGCACAACTGTGTCCTGAGGGTCTTCATCCAGCAGCAGATAGGGTCAGATGCAGAGACCCACAGTCAAACATCAGGCTGAGCTTAAGGGGCCTTGTGAAAGATTGGGGGTTAGAGTTAGTTGAGCAGGCAAGGTCAAAGGCATCACAAGAAAACTTAGAGTCAACTAACCTGAGCCCAGGGGCTTACAGAGATTGAATCACCAAAAAAGAACATGCAAAGACTGGAACTATTTCCCCTCCCCCAGTAGCAGATGAATCTTCAAGTTGGTCTTCATGTGAGTTTCCTAACAAAGTGGAGTGGGAACTGTCTCTGTCTCTGTTGCCTGCCATTGGATCCCTTTCCCCTACCTGGATTACCTGATTGGGCCTCAGTGGAAGAGGATTTACTTAATCTTGCTAAGACTAGATGTCCCAGAGTGAAGTGGTATCCAGGCGGGCTTACCCTTCTCTGAGGAGAAGGAGAGAGGGTGATGGGGGATTTGTAGGAGCGAGACTTGGAGGAGAGGAGGGAGGCAGCTATGATTGGGTTATAATGTGAATCTAAAAAGTTGCCCATTCAGTTCCAAGTGTGGGCCACACACACACACACACTCGCATGTGAGCGCACAGCCCTGCTGAATGGAGTAATCTATAAAACAGGCAGGATTGTGACTTTAGACTATAAATGACTATTATCAGAATTAAGATGCTCTAAAAGTCTCTCCCTATTCCAAATATTTCATTTCTTTCCAGAAGGAAAATGAGGTAGTCACTGGCAACTTTTCTTGTCCTAATACAGAAACAACAGCCCTGCCTGAGCTCTTCTGTTGAGTGGGATGACCAATTTTTCTTGCTAGAAGGGTATTGCAAGGTTATTTCATAAAATGCAAGTAAGAACAAACAGCCATAGTTTCATCTGCTTCCTAGCAATGATGTGAACAAGTTGTTCTGTACCTGTTCCCACAGTTCTTAACTATCAGTGTATTTGTGTTTTGCTATTATGTAGCTATTGCCAAGGTTAGAAAATTCAGAGTTAGTGTGTACTTTTGCTACCCCTTATCAGGATCCCTTATCATTTATCAAGTGGTCCAGAGGAGAAAGAAATTTTTGAGAAAATATCATGACCCCTACAAAATTCATTTCTATCCTTAAATATTTTTAATGAGTGCTTAATATCCATTTTGTTATAGTAATTTATTTAGCTGTTTTTTTAAAAGTTGCTGGACTTGTACTTTTCAGAAATGGATTTATTTATAGAAAAAAGTCTTGATTAATATGTATGTAACTCTGTTTCCTTGCAGGCCAATGACTGCTCCTTAAGATAAAAAAATCAAAATGTCCATCTATCCTCAAAACCTTGACAAATCACAGTACTATTATTATTATTTCCTAATTTTATAAATTAAAAAAAAAGCACAGTTAATTTTGTATTTATCTGTTAATCATGCATCAGTCAGTTTTTACAAGAAGTCACTTCCTAGATACTGTAGAGAACAATCTTGAAACACCTCTTTCCTTTTCTTCTTCAAGGGGAACAAGATGTGTTAACTCTGATTTGTTTCTTCATGCCTCTATGCCCTTGTGTTTGTTCAGCATATTTCCTCACTTGGGAAAGAATTGTCCTTCAAGGTCAGGCAGGCCAAATGTCTGTTCTCACATGGTATTCTGGGGCCTGTGAGGCCCTAATTCTGGAATGCCTGAATTTAGAGTTAATGACTTTGTGTCTGAATTTGGAATAGATAACTGGCAGTTTTATGTAGGCCTATGTTCTCTCCCACCTCTGATTTATTAGCATTGTGTCTTACAGGTATAAGGTGTACAATTCATAGTAAATTTAATTTTGCAAACAAGTGATAAAGGAAGACTCAGTTCGGCAGTTTCACCTTCCTCAAGTCAGATAAGCCAGTGCTCAAAATAGAAAAGAATGATTTGCTTAAAAATACACTTATACTTTAATTTAGTGTTATAAGTCTTCTTTTATGCATATGGTTGAATCAAATAAAATATAAAACAGACATAAATAATATATTTGTATTAATATGCTTAATATAATTTTACTATACTTTTCTGTGTCTTTGTTAGACATCCAAACTAAATGGGCAGGCTGAGTATGAATTTGCCCTAGTCTAAGACTTCCTCACTGTAGCTCCTGCTGAGACTATTACATCCTGTGCTATGGGAAGGCTTTAAACTGGCTTTTAGAGTACTGGATGCTGGAAGAAGCTAGATTTGGGAGGAATCAACGGACATGTATAAAGCCAATTCTGTTAACCTAGTGCATACTTTGTAAAACAAGAGAGATGTTTTCTGTATTTGTTCCTCACACATATGTACACAGTCTTGCCATAGGATATTATTACCACTAGGCAGAAATGGTTATCTTTTCTTTTATTCTAAATATATTTATTGTTCCAAAAGAGGTTATTAAACACTCATAGTTATGAAATAAAAGCAGTTGATAAAGAACACGACACAGTTTTCTAACATGTCAGACAAATTAGCTAGAGGAACAGCCTCTGGGTCTCAGGGACAGCCACTTTTCTGTTCACCTTCCAAGTCCTCTAACCCCAGTGCTTTTGTTTGTTTTCTTTTCTTCTTTGAATATACTAATGTTGGGATACATTTTAAAAAGAGGTTGAACCAATCACCTAAAATAAAACTAAGCAATGGGTGAGAATCCTCATTCTTTAAAAATTTTTCTTGGTCAAATAGAAGGGATGAAATCTGTGGAGCATTTCTTTAAACACACTGGGCATGATTGTATTGATTTAAACACTTCCAATTCTTCTCAGCTAAAGGCATTTAACATTCTCAAGTAGTGTATTAAGTAGTCAGACTTTCTGAAAATATTCTGGATGTTAAAATGTATATATATGTATAATATACACATATATGTGTATAAATGCATACATATAGATAGATTTCAGCATCTTACTAAGTTTTCACAAATTGAAACAACTTTTATTTTTGTTTTTCTCTCAAATTTGGCATCGCTATGTCTTGAAAGACCATGTCCTCTTGAGTTAGAAAGCAAATCTGATAGACAATGGACTTTTTAAAAAAAGAATATGAATTTTATTTTAGTTTTTTACATTTTTGATGGGGAGTCCAGTGAGGAACATATTTTTTTTCTGAAAATGCCATATAGTCCTCAATACTGTTTATGCTAATTACATTTTTTAAAGGAATGAACTATGTGAAGATTACTGAATATATTTTTTGAAAGTTAACTATATATGTGAACAATATTTTAGACAGATTATTTAAGAAATCAAGTGTAATTAAGATAAATCTGTGGCAATGTAGAGCAAAAACTTCCTATCAGACAAATGCACAAAACTGCAAAGTTGATTCTTAACACTCACTCTTGTTCAGATTCTGAGGTATCAAGGGGTAGGAGGGGAACTGAAAGTAAAGACATGTCCATAAAGGACTAGATTGAGTGATTTAGTTTTATCATTTTACATTTTGGGCATTCTGGAAGTGTACCTTTATATACTCATGAGAAACATATTTCAATCATCCACTTTTATATGGAAAATGGATTGTAAAACTTAAAAGCTGACTAGTGAAGTGGCTGTTGTAGCTGGTACAGTTTCTCTCTGAACTCATCAGAACAGATTGTAATAGTAATTTTTCTTCCACATTAGGCAAGCAGTTGTAGCATCTATGCAAAGTGCTGGTATGCAGTTCCAGAAATCTATTGACTGCATGTTCCCATATGTGTTCCAGGAAATTCACATTCAGATTTCAGTACGGCTCAGAGTTATGGTTGTGCTGTCCAACACTTTTTTTAGAAGGGAAATTTCTAGATACCAACATAAGGCTTGCCAAGACTCAGAAGGGTGAAAATATGTGTGAACCAAGAAATCAGTAGTTAAATGGTGAGACCCAGGTCATTTGTTGCCTGCCAAGGAAACAAATTCTACACAGTGGCCTAAAAGGTCATTTTGAATATTATAATCTATTATAAGTGAAATGAGTCTTTTGTGGTACATGTAAAATTCAGTAATAAAAGCATATGCTTGAATTTCTTCTGAATCCTACTGAAGAGGTTTCAGCTTCTCAGGGCTCATTATCACTGGCTAGACATGAATGCTTATGTCTACCTCTGATGTGGACAGTTGTGTCTGTCTCCAGATGTGAAGAGGTGTGTCTATCTCTAAATGTGAATGCTATGTCTACCTGGAGGCTCACTAGCAGTTACATATGTATTGGACCAAGTCACAACTGGTCTGGGTAAAGTGATTATCTTTAAACTTTTTTAATTGAGCACACAGCTTCTTATTTACTAAAAAATATCCCCAATACCTTGGCAACAAAAATTGCAGTAAGATTCTTAAAACAAGAAATTGTAATCTATAGTCAGCTTAGGAACGTGTCTTTTTGTTCCTGAGAATCAACAAATCCAAGGCCTGAAGGGTCATAAAAAAGCAATGATAAAGCACTCTGGTTTTAGCCATTTAACACCAATCACTGTCTTCTCTCTCCGCAAAGATCCAGGTTATATGGACTCTCTTTCCTGCTTTTTAATGTTTCTAACCACATAATAAAAGAATACAGTAATCTCAATTTGCTCCCTTGTTAACTTTTAAAGCGATTGCTCTCAGCGTTTTAAGCATTGTTTTATCTTGTCATGGTATACAGCAGTATTTTAGCATTTCCCTCATACTTTAAGAAAGTAGACACCATATCCTCCATAGTAAACCATCCCAACTTATTTAACAGTGTGTGGTAGGAGTTGCTTTTCCTCATCCAGTATTTCTTTCTTGTTTGTGAAATGGTGTTTGAATGCCTCTGTGAAATGGAGAAAAATAAAATTTATTAAGTTCTTCAAACAATGTGTGAAGATGGCAAGTACATTATCTTATGTTATATAAATTTGAATCATTTATGTGGATAGTTTGCATTTTATCAGCCTTCCTGCTATTATAATTGAGACTTTCTTGTTATTTTTTCTCCCTTTCAGTTGGTGCCCATAATAAAAAAGGAGACTTTATTTGTCTTAGTCTTCTTCATTTGGGAGGGAGATTCTGGGTACTTTGGTTCAACTATGTATTTTATTGTATCTCATGTACTGTGGAGATTCTGTAACTTAATATTCGTATCTTGCTAAATCCTGCAGTTCACATTACTTTCATAATTAACACTCTATGGTAACTTGCATTTTTCAATGTTCTTGCTTAAAACAATAAACAGCAGGACAAGTTACTTGAACTGGGTTGTGTCTTACTAGACTGAATTTTATGAGAAAACTTGGATCATGGCTCTCTCCCAAAGATCACACAGCTAAGAGTTTACTAGTATTGAGAAAACTCTAGCTGTCAAGATTTTGTTATGTCCTTAATAAATTTAATAACAAGTAAAGTGTAAGTTTTGGGGAAATAAAATTTTCACATAAGAAATATTTCTTATATGAAAATATTTAGATACTATTGTGTTACTATGGAATAGTTATGTACAAGCAGCTGAATTCACTGCTGTCAGGGTCTCCTCAGCATTTAGAGTTTAGTGCTCTGAGATCAGTGTGAATATGAAGGTTTATAATGTTATACACACAGTCTTTCTGACAGTGAGATGCATGAGCGTAGAAAACATCATAACCTTAAGAATTTTCTATATTTTTTTCTTTTGAAAAGTCTACTTTCTTTTTTAATTTTGCTGTTTTTTATTAGAACTTTCACTACTTTAACTCTTTGTATTCATTTTATATGACATTATGTTACAGAAGAGCATTTTCTGAGTTATATAGCACACACTGAGCAGTTCAATCTCATTGTAGGTTTATTAGCAGCTGTAAAAATAGAGTTGCTGTAGACTTTTTACCATTTACCTAGTCCTGCCCAACACCACTTGGTACAGCTACAAGGTACTATCAATGACAGAAAATGACATTGTTGTGATCAACCCATTGAACCTGTTCAACACTCACTGATTTTGTGTGCATTTGTTGAGTGTGTAATTTTGTGTGCACCCGTTGAGTGTGTTCCTAGTTTAGTCACATGTCTCGTAACTCACACAGACCAGGGGCTGGCCTACTTCCAATATAATCTTGCACAATCCTGCTGAAAATCAGAGGAGTTCCTGATCGTCTTTGAAATATTTTCAGTCTGTTGGTCTCAAAAACTGAATAGTTAAGGAAAATGAAGTTTAGCAAGATACTTTTAATGTTATTTGTTTTCAGAATGTAGGGTTAGATGAGAAAAATGAGTCATGGTCTTTTAGTTAAAACTAAGCAGCCATAGACTCAACCTTGAATATCTTTTAAGCATCCTTCCTTAGTGAGCAGTGTGACGACAATTACTGCTTATATTTATTCACTCACCTATGGCGTTCCCTACTATAAATAGGAAAGTCCATCCTGCAGCTGGAAGACCTATGTTCACTGTCTAAAATAATTTATAAAACTTAACTAAACCATGGTAATTTTTTGGTAGTAAATTATGCTGTTTTAAACTAGAACTTTGTAGATAACAATGTCACATTGAGGTTTCAAAAGACTGGATTAAAAGTAAACATTGATCAATGTTTCAGGGTATGCCAATATTCCAACTTGTCCTTATGATACTAAGATGCAGATAGATGTCTGAGCTTCTGAACTATGTGGCACAATACCAACAACAGCAACTTTGGAAAATATTTTAAAAGATTAATAATCATAAAAATTTTACTTGAGGTTAAAAATTAGTTTAAGTTTCTCCCTTGTGTAATAATATCTATTTTAACTCCCTCTTTCTCCACATGTCCCTAGGCCAAATCTTGTTGATTTTGAGATTACTAGTGGAAAAAAATGGAATACTATTTGCAGTTAAACACCTGATCTCTTCTAGGCATATGGCTTGCTTTCTGGTGCTAGCCTGATGGGTTAACTCCCATGGCTATTGTTTATTAAGATGCCAGGACTGATAGTTTCCAGTTGGAGATTGAGTGTTCAAGTACCACATGAAGCAAATGACTTAAGCAAGTTTTGAGCTTTTGTTTGATTCATAGAGTTTGTCAGGTAATTGGAGCACCACGTTTGTTTACCCTACCTTAGTCATTAAAATGTTGTTATTGATTAGGAACAACAGCACTAATTAAGCCAATAGTGACTTGTATTTTATTTTTTAATTGTTTATTTTATTTTCTCAGTCACTCCTCACTTTATTGAGGGAGTGTCTCGCTGAAATCTAAATCCTGGCAGTTCCAGCTATTTTATCTAACCATGTTGTACCGAGGATCCTCCATCTCTGCCTCCCAAGTACCAGGATTGAAGGCAAGTCACAACTGTCAGGATCTTTTTATGTGGATTCTGGGGATGTGAACTTTTCCCCATGCTTGCCCCGGCAAATGCTTTGTCTGCCGAGCCACTTTCCCAGGCTATATTCTATTTTAAAAAATTAATCTTTGAGAGTTTTATACAATGCATTTTGATAATAGTCACTCCTTCTCCCAAATCCTCCCAGATCTGCTACCCATTTCCTACCCTCAGAACTTTGTGTCCTCACTTTTTAAAAAAGGCTTTTAGTCCAAGTTGTGCTATTCACGCACACAGACACAGAAACACAGACACAGACACAGACACAGACACAGACACACACACACACACACACACACACACACACACACACACACACATTTGGGTACATAGCTATCCACTGAAATATGGGCTACTTACAGTGGTACACCATTAAAGCAAATCAACTCTCCCTCTCCTAAAAGCTATCAATTTTGAGCAGTACCTATGATATGGGTAGAATATTTTGTCTGCCATCCTCCTCCAAGCTGGGATTTTTGTCTGTCACACAGGTCTTACACATGTTGCTTCAACTTGTGTGAGTTCATATGAAGAGCTGCACTGTAACATCTGTAACCACTGGTTTTCTTGTAGACATCAACTGAATCTGACTTTTGACTGGATGTCCCATTTCTTTTAAGCAAGGGTTCATGGAAAACTATGTTGGAACCTGCCTGCCATGAGAAATTTGTTAGAAATTTAAAAATTAGATTCAATTTAGTTACATTTATATTATCTCAGTATAAATCCTTCTATATAACAAAATCTTGCACAAACCTGTTAGATATGTCAGTATTTGGCTCAAATTTTGATTCTGATGTAGTTGAATTTTCTTTGTTCTGCAGCCAACTTTATTGAAGTCGATAGGCTCTATAACTTGAACCCAATCAGACAACAGAAAGATTTCTTGTCTTGGGGAATAGTGGAAAGATGTTGCAATGTTAGACCTCAGTTTGAGCAAAAGTGGATCTTGGAATTAGAGTGTATCCTGGATTTTTCTCCTAGCCATTGTTACAAAGAAAAATAAATTTAAATATTTACAGAGTAACTGAACTATGCTAATAAAACATAAGAATAAGAAATTATCTAAATTATCATGACAAGTTTAAATTTGTTGACATTTTACTTTAAGTTATCAGTTTTGGCTTTGATTTAATTTTATTTTTCATGGAAAGCTAATGAGAAGAATGCACATTTTCGAGTGTCCTGTGAGGATGCAAATGTGTTAGTTTAGTTTCTTGTTCCTATAAGTAAACTTCTTGACAAAGTTAACTAAGGAAATAAAGTCTATTTGACTTTCATACAGTCCATCTCTGAAGGGAAATCAAGTCACCAGGAGATAGGTATTTGGTCCCAGCACAGTAACAGTCAGGGTCAAAGAGCAGTGATGTCATGTGTGCACCACACATTCAGCTCATCTTCTATACTCTGTACAGTTTAAGATCCTCACTGAGGGAATGCTGAGTGGGTCTTGCCACCTAAGTTCACATAACCAAGACAGTTAGTCCCTCATGCCCAAAGACCAACCTGATCCAGAGAGTACCTCTTTGACAGTCTCTTCACAGAAGATTCTTGAGTGTCAAGTTGACAGTGAACATGAGCAACCACAACTAAAATATCTAGAGGGCTTGAAATGGTATGAACATGTTTTTGTTGTAGAAAATTACCTTCAGAATGCATTGTGGTGGTTGTATATGAATATCTATATTTATATGAAGCATAGAAATACTAAATAAAATTGGAATTAAAATATAAAATCATTTATTTTGAGACACAGTCTCCCTGTGGAACCTAGACTGATGTGGAACTTACTATGTAGCCCTAGCTGGTCTCCGTTTCATGGGTTTCCTGCCTCAACCTCTCTGCGGTTGGTGTTACAGATCTATTACACCATGTCACTTTTATATAATACACATTTATCAATCCACTGACAAACCATTGCAAATTGGCTTATTTTTTCACATAGAAACCTTAAAAATCTTCATGATCAACAAATGTGATGCTAATATCCATCTCTCTCTGTCTGTCTCTCTCTCTCTCTTTCCCCCTCTCTCTCCTCTCCTTTATTCCTATTGTTCTTACTTTCAACAGTTTACTTTATAAAGACAAAATGAAATACCCTTTTACAGGCTTCTCTTCTGATTAAAGCCTAAAGCATGTTTAGCAAAGTAATAAGCATATATTAAAAACTCATTTCTTTCTGACCCTAAGTGAAACTGAAGTGGAATAATATATAGGGGGAAAACCTAAAGGGCTCCAAATGACTAAGGTAACATATCAGAAGTCTTATCTGATCTCAGTATGACACAAAAATAAATCTATTTGCTAATAGAAAAAAAATGATCACACATTAACATCTGGACTTCATGTGCATACTTGCCCAGTAATGAGCACCATTCCATGTTCAGCTGCATTCCTACATCTGGGGACAAAACATCATAGGAACTAAAAATAAAGACAAGAAGAAAAGTTTAAAAAAAAGACGGCTATAAAATAGTATGGTTAATCTACATTATAAATTAAATGGGTTGTGTCATCATCCTTGGAAACAAATACACAACTTTATTCAAAGGATGTTCCCAGATAGTACTCAGGATGCTCTCAAACCAATATACTTTTTAATGTATTTAGGGGAAGATTTCAGAGTTCCAGTTGCATTGGTTATTCTATCATTTCACCTACTCAGAATAGTGAAATAAATACTCTGCCTGAGAGCAATCTGAAGTGGCAAGCTTCTTGAGACTGTAGTGTAGATCTCTGTAGTCTCTGTTAAATTATAGATTTTTATGGACACATTGTATGGCTTCTCTAAAGCACTGTAGAATGTATACCATATGTTTCTGAAACTGCTTATCTTTTTAATTGGCTAGAGAATAAGCCCAGATGGGAAACACAAGCAGGGGCTGTACTTCAGAGTATGGGTGCAAATATCATCCAGAGATCTGAACTCTGCTTGCCAGACAAACTGGGCCAGCTTGAGAGAGGCTGGTCACCGCCTCTAACTTTGGCCTAATAACTTTAGAGCAAAAAGGAAGCCTCCAAACCACCAGCCATTTTCTGGTCTTTCAAACTTATTAAACATTCTTCAGGAAAGTGTGAGTCCAGGGGAGGAAATGAGGAATACTGTAGTTTGTAGCTTTCACACTGCCTTGTTTTTTGTTTTTGTTTTTTGCTGTTGTTTTGTTTTTGTTTTTTCATTATTCTTACTATTATGCTATTTGAGAAGTTTTGTCACCAAATCAGTTGACATCATTCCGAACAGCTGACCACTAATATTTGAGTATAAATGTTTGTACCAGTTTGATTTCTTACTGTGGCTACTTGCAAGCCTCTAGATATGGGAAAACATTGAAATGCAGCTTCTTTAGGCTGCTTTTAGGAAGTAAAGATTTCTAAGCACTGTCTACATTCTTATATGCCAAACCACTTCAAGATACTGTGGGAGCAATCATGATATTGTCTCGGATCGCTGAACTATTTGCTAGCTCTTGAGCATTTTCTGTATCACAGAAAGCTGCCCTTTCTTGCCTCCAGTCAGTTCTTACTTCTCATGATGTTACAGCCTTCTCTAGCTTTAGCCCATGTTCTTCTCTGAAGTTGGCTTTCCTATTGGTTTTCTTTCACACTTTATTAACAGTCTTATGCAATGTTTAAACCAGATCCTGTGGTAGGTGGGCTTAGACGAACTAGTGTATTTATGAGTACACTTACTGCACTGCCCTTACAGTTCAACGAGTCTATAAATACTTTAAATAATTTATGTGTCTCTGTCTTTCTGTCTCTCTGTCTCTCTCTCTCAAAAAAGGATAAACTTTTCCATGATCCCTTTAAGCCTCCAAGGGGCCATGAATTATTTACCATAGGCTGAGAAAAGAAGGAATTGTTGGCCTTTCAATGTAAAGAATATGAATTTTGGAACTTGTTTTTTCACAAGTCATTTGACGGGTCATTTTAAAAATAATATGGTAATACTAATGCCATTCTATACTTAAATTATATTCTAAATAGTCCTCAAAAGATAATGATATTCTTTTTAAATTTCTGTGACTTTAAAAGATCATTTAAAATCAAACTATAGACTTAATTACAGAGTACATGTTAATATATCCAGCAGTAAGTGTAGGTTTACAGAAGGAAAGGGGATTAAACTAAATAAGTTAAACATAGATCTGCTCAGTGAAACTGATTTCCATGAAAGTTAGAATGTAGCAGGTAGTTCAGTAGTCACATGGCTTCCAGAAAACCACCCTTTGCTTTGTTCTGTATTAGGTGAGCACAGTAGATACAGATTTTGGCTTAATAGTATTTTCATAAAGGTGTAGGAAATATTCATAAGCTTAGTAAAGATAATTAAAGATATGTTGGAAGAATGGCCTCTTAGAGGAGAGTTAGGGGACTGATCTGTGCTTGTATTGAGGTGTAGCTTGATTTTTAAATATTATAGGACACAGGAGATAGGGAGAAGGCATCTGAGCTCATATGGAGATCATGTGACTCCCCTCTAACTTTTGTGGAACATAGAGTACAAAGCAAAAGGTGTATATCTTAGACTCCTTTGAAGCAATGATTTTATGTATGGCCCATATTCCACCAAACAGAGGCCTCTGAGATCTAGAGATAGATGTGAGCAGTAGTACTGTTGGGGAGAAGATCTGATTAGTTGGCAGTTCTCATAGTCAGAAGCACTTGGTTTTTTCCAGGTGAGAAGGATTATACATTGACAACTAATCTCTGGTATTTTAGTCATTGAGTGGCAAGGGATAACTATGTAGTGGTAATATGGGTACTAGAATAGCTCAAGGGAAGTGGAGTATTTTTCATTGATGCTCTGTCCCTTGCTCTGCAGTATACAGTCTTGTTTTCTTTTCTTCTAGTTTGTATGTACATGGCGAGCATGCATTTATGTATGTATGTGTACTAGTCAGGGTTCTCTATAGTCACAGAACTTATGGGTAGTCTCTAGATAGTAAGGGCATTTATTGATGACTTACAGTCTGTAGTCCAACTCCCCAACAATGGTCAGCATCAGCTGTGAATGAAAGTCCAAGGATCTAGCAGTTGCTCAGTCCCACAAGGCACACAGGTGAAGAAGATAGAATCTTCCTTCTCTCAATGTCCTTAAGTAGGTCTCCAGCAAAAGGTGTGGCCCAGATTAAAGGTGTGTACCACCACACCTGGATCTGGGACTTGCTTTGTCTCAGATGACCTTGAACTCAGAGATCTCCTTGCTTTAGTCTCCTGAGATTCATAGCCACTATGCCTCAAGATCTCCATGCCAAGATCCAGGTCAGAAACTTGTATCTTCCAGCCTCAAGATCAGGATCACAGGTGAGCCTTCTCATTCTGGATTGTAGTTCACTCCAGATATAGTCAAGTGGATAATCAGGAATAGTCACTATAGCATGTAAGAGTGTAGGTTCACATGAACATGTGAGTGCACACATGTGGAGACCTGAGTCCAATGTTTGCTGTCTTTCTTGCTGGTCCTACCCTATTTTTTGAGGAAGGGGTTCTCAATTAAGTCTGGAGCTCAAGGACATGGATAGTTAGGTAGTGCTGAAATTATAGGTGGGCCTCCATGCCCATGAAACATTTACATAGGAACTCCAGTTCTCACTTGTTGTTTTATCAGACAAGTGCTTTAACTGTAGAAACTTCTCCCCAGATACCCCTGTTCTCCTTCTATAAGTCCAGTGATTATATGTGATACTTGCTTCATAGTAACAATTCTTTAAACTTAGATATAGTGTAGTAGAGCATTAAGGCATTTGTCTATTTTTTTCCTTTGTATTATTTGACAGTTGGGTACATTTATACAGTGCATTTCAGTCACTTTTACCCCCTACCCCCCTGCTAGTACTCACTTTCTCAACCTATTCTTGTACTACTAACTTTTGTTTTGCTGTGTGTCCCCTCCCCTCACTAAGTTACTTGCTGAGTGGGAAGGAGAGTGCAGGCAATTTATCTATGCTGAGGCCACTAAAAAATGCCATGCCTCTTCTCCAAGCAAGGGTAATTGCTTATAGTCTCTCTGAGAGGGATCGGACCTTATGGACACCTCTTTTGTGATACAATGTGGAAGAGCCTAGTCTTGTGTAAGTCTTGTGTAGAGAATCATAGCCGCAGGGAATTCATGAGTTGGATGCTTATGTCATGTATAGAAGAAGCTCTTTCCTGCACACGTTCTCATTTAGATGGCTTACGTTTTATCAACCATCTTCAGCAATGTTCCCTCAGCTTTGATGCATGCATCACCTTTATGTTGAATAAGATTCTTTTCTGATGCCACCACTAAAGAACATTTTTTACATGACAGTAACTGATGAGTGCTTTTAAGGGACCATATTTGAAAAAAAAATCTAATTTTTAAAAATTACTTCTTTGAGAGTTTTGTCTATGTTTTGAAGATATTCACCTTCCTCCCCAACTCTTTCATATAATTCAGGTGCCTTCAATGGAGCCACCTTCTATGTGAGGGTTGATTTCATTTGTCTTTTTCTATCTCATTATTACCTTGTTTTTAATTATTTTTATTTTCATGTTTGCTTTTAATTTCCTCCTTCTTATATTCTTTTATTCATATGGCATTATCCATGTATTCAAAGGCTGCAACCATTCTCTAAATCCATTTGTTTTTACTTTTACTGGGTTAGCCATCAGTTTTGAAATTACTTTAATCTGTTTGCTAAGCCTTTGTTTCGTACTCTTTGTTTTCAAATACCCCTCCCCCCTCTATCAGCTTACCTCTGATTCTACTTCTAATTCTGGTATCCTTGAGTCATTTTTGCTAGCTTCTAAGAAATTATTTTTCCTTAACTGGAAATAAGTTAATCTATTCTCTGACCTGACTCTATTGCAAGATCAATATCATTCTGCTCATTCTTTTTCCTCATAAAACTTTGTGTGAAATTCATCAAAAACCCTTTTCGTGGTTTTTTAACTGTGAAGGCTTTTCATCTATGCAAAGAAAGAGAGGATCACATGACCTACCTTAGCCTCATAACTTTGGGTTTCTCCATATTTATTCTTGAGTTTCTCTTTCCATTGCCTGAGTGCTTTCATCCTGTGTTTGATGCTTGTGTCTTTGAGAAAACACTTCTCTTTTTTTTTTTTTTTTTGAGGTTGGCCATTTGTTTTGAAACAGGCTTTAGGTTGTTCTGTTTGGTGAGGTCTTGGCATCAAAATTTTAACCCTCATATCAAGTTTAGTAGCCCTTTGAACTCACTCATGAACCGCAGTCTCAAGAACCTTCTCAGATTTGTCTATTGAGCTCACCCTGGCTCACTGTGCTTTCAACACTAGCAAGGACTTCATGTTTATGGGGTAAATATTTGCTAGGAATTTGGTTTCTGGCCCTCACTCTCATCAGAACTGCTTCTCTTCCCCGCAGCGCTGCTGATAACATGTAAACTTGATGGCAGGTCCAGGTTTTAGGGGTTTGGAAGACTCTCCTTCTTGGAATTTTTCTGTAGATGTTGGCCATGATGTTTTGTTTTCTTATTCTACTTTCCCTGTTTTTATTGGAGATTTAGAAAGTTAAAAAAGAAAAAAAAAAAAAAAGAAAAACAAAAAACCCACAAATCAGTGTTGCCCATATTGTCTTGTAGGAAACCATTAATCACTTTATTCATAACCTTATATCACAAGTCCCTTTGAGAGCGGGTTGCTTTTCCATATTTGGAGAGCCTGGATGTTAGGAACCTATTGAGATAACCTTAAGCTCTTTGGAATTCTTTTGTCATCACTAAATGCTATTATAACATAATGTATTCACTTTTTAAAAAGCAATAGCTGAATAACTTCTCAATGGAAATTGTGCCTTTTATAAATCTGTGCATACATATGTCACAAATGTCTACATTGTGTAAGATAAAAGTAATACAAAATTTATTTTTAACACATTTTAAAAGATATGGGTGCCTTTTAATTGACAAAGAAGCCATGAGTTTGTCTTTCCTTATAAAGGACTAAGGAATGCGTATGTGTTGCCATTTGAATCGTTTCTCCTTTTATCCTAAATGTTTTCTTCTCACCTAATAAATAAGGGAAGGAATGTTTTGCCAAGCTCAAGACCTATTTGGAGCCATGTCTTCTAAATGTGAAGTCCAATCTAACACTCTGAAGTGTACCCCTGCTTGCTTTTGGCTGAAGTGGCTTCCTGTTTCTAAGAAAAGAAGAAAAAAAGGTTCAAAAGTCTAATAAAAAGATCACATGTCTTTCTCCAAACACAGAAGCACTCAAAACAAAATGTTTTGATGAATTAGGCATAGATGAGTCTGAAAATATTGATGAAATTTACTTGTAGACTATAGTTGTCTTTATATGATGTGAAAAGGAACTACAGACAGAGGCAAAATGTCTTTGGGGAAGAAGATCCTAGAGTTTGGCCAAATTCAAGTGTTTGAAAAACACTGTGGCTATAGACACATAATGGACCCAAAATTTGTGAAGTTTTTGCCTCTTTCCTTCTTACAGTTTTCTTGCCCTTATTCCCACAGCCAACTTCAAATGTGCCCCTCCTCCCGAACAAAACAGAGTAGCTGAGAAGTTTGCTTAAACTTCTTAATACTTTTAATCCTTACTTGTTATAATTTGATTACTGAGAAAGATTTTCTCTGTGGGCTTCCTATTAAATCACTTTCAAGTTGAAACAAACCAGAAATCCTTTTGAATAACAGAGTTGGTATTCACTTTAAGCTGGTCAGATTTATACAGGAATTGTAGAACATTTCTTATAAAACATTGTCGATGTGCCCAGAGGCTACTGTGAGGGGCTTATCCTCTCAATTTAACACAAAATAAATAAAGTAGCTAGTGAACACGATGTCCTGGGCTATGGAGAATGGTTTGACTTAGCCTTACATCTGTGCTTGTTTGCTTTCCATTGCTTCACATATCTGCTTTGATTGGCCACTCAAAATTTGAACTGGAGGTAGCTTTACAATCTATATACTCATTGATGCAATTCCATTTAGTTTTATCTTATGAAGATCCAGCCTAATATCATCTTTTAATTATATATTTTAACATGAATCTGAATCTTGAATCATGTTTAAATATTTCTGTTTTGAGTAGTGTCAGAATATCCAGGAATGATACAGAGTTTTATAAGAGGCTCATGGGATTCTTTTTTATTTGTTTGCTCATTTGTTTATTTTATTATACTACATTCCTCCCTTTCATTTTCTTCCTCCAAACCCTCCAATATGCTCCTCCCTGCTCTTCTTCAAAATCATGATCTCTTTTTTCAGCAATTGTTATTGAATACATATATGTATTTATGTATACATATATGATATATCAGGGATCTAATAAAAGAGTAGACTAGTCCTCCCTCTTTCAGAAGCTGTTGACTACTCCTAACTCTTCAACCAGGAATGCACTTGTGGTGGTTTAAATATGATTGGCCTAGGGAGTGGTACTATTAGGAGGTGTGTCCTTGTTGGATTAGGTGTGGCCTTGTTGGAGGAAGTGTGTCACTTTGGGAGTGGACTTTGAGACCTCTTAGTTGCCTGGAAGACAGTCTTCTGGCTGCCTTAGGATCGAAATGTAAAACTCTCAGCTCTTTCTTCAGCACCATGTCAGTCTGGATCCTGCCATGCTTCCTGCCATGACAGACTGAACTTCTGAAACTATAAACCAGGCCCAATTAAATGTTGTCCTTTATAAGAGTTGCCTTAGTTAGCATGTCTATTCACAGAATTGAAACTCGAACTAAGATAGTCACTCTTGAGAGATTTTCTCCTCCCCTGGTGACATGTTAATTGATGTTGTTATTACACACATCTCTTTGAGGTAATCATGTTGTTGAGATTTCATAGGCGCAGCTTCCCTGTCTCGTCTAGAAAGAAATGGTGCAGCGGATGTCCTTGTTCTTTTGATCTTATAACACACCTGTCCCCTTTTGCATACGTTAGGTAGATGGGTTATGTTTTAGATGTATTAATTGGTGGTTGGGAACCTCATGCTCAGTTCTCTGTACTTCAAAAGTTTCCATCAACTGCAAAAAGAAGCTTCTTTGATGAGAGGTGAGAGCTACACTTATCTGAGGATATAAGAAAAAACATTCAGAATATAGTTAGAAATTATGTTGGTTTAGTGGAGTCTTCTCTAGAGTCTGTGGCTTCTCTAGCCAATAGTGCATGGCTAGGTTTATAGTACCAGGCATAATACTTTCCCCATTAGTCAAGTTTTAAACCCAATTAAACTACTGTTGATCACCCCTAAGATATAAATGCACAACTGAGGCTATCTTATTGGCTGGTCATTGCAGTCCGTAGGCATACCATGACTATTAGTTGCTCTTCTCCTTTGACAACTTACATAGCACCTTCAAACACTATGAGAGTTAGTCCCTAGGGAGGAGGCTTCCAGGTCACTTTCAGTTCAGTTTGTTTAAGACTTGTATCAAAGTCATATTGTGAATATGACTATCCTAACAAAAGCAACTTACAGATTCAATATACTCTTAGTCAATATCACCATAGATTCTTCACAGAAATAGAAAAAGAAAATCCTAAAATTAAAAGATCTCAGATACCCAAAATAATCTCTGACCAAAAAGAAAAATGCTAGAGAAATTGCCATGACAGATTTCAAGCTATATTACAGAGCTATGGTAATAAAAATAGTATGAGCACAAAATCATGTAGATCAATGAAACAGAATAGAGGGCACATTATTTTATGAAATTAAAATCACCTGGTATTTGACAAAAATGCTAGAAATGCACACTAGATAATATATTCTTCTGAGAAACAGGGTGGCCACATGTAAAAGAATGAAATTAGACTCATTTATCACTCCACACAAAAATCAACTTCAAATCATCCAAAGCCCCCAATGTGAAACCAAAACTTTGGAACTGCTAGAAGAAACATAGACTGTACACTAAAAAATATATGTGCAAAAACATCCTTAATGGGGCTCCATTTCCATAGGAATTAAGGCCAACAATTTACAAGTGAGACTTCATAAAATAAAAAGGACCTGGACAACAAAGAAATCAATAAATTTAGTGAAGAGGGGGTGGCCCACAGTATAAAGAGAATCATTCTCAGATGTAATTCAATAGGCGATTAATATCCAGAATATATAAACAACTTAAAGGAAGCAAATGACCCACTTCTAAAATGAGCCATGGATCTGAACAAAAAGGTCTTTAAAGAAGACATGAAAATGACTAAAGAAATTCTTTAAAAAATGTTCAGTGTCTTAGGGAAATTCAAATTAAATATAAATTTCAATTTAATTTGAAGTTTTGTTTTACCCTGACTGAGCTAGAAAACAACTAACACCAAGTACTTGTGAGGATTTTAGGTAAGAAACCCCACATTCTCTAATGGCAGGATTATAGTGGTGCAGCCACGACAGAAGTTGTGGAAAATGTTAAAAAAGATCACAGCAAACCTCCCACATGACTCATACCCCTCCTTGGCATATGCTTAAGGATTGGATACCCTACTCCACAGATACCTGCTCAGTCATTTTGCCACTTTGGCCTCAATAGATAGAAAATAGAAACAGCCAAAAAGTCTATCAGCTGATGAATAGATAGTAATGTGATACAAATGCACACTGGAATTCTATTCTATTATAAAAACAAGGAAATAATGAAATTTGCAGGTAAATAGGAGGAACTGCAAAACATTACACCAAGTGAAGTATCTCAGACCCAGAAAGGCAAATGCACGTATTCTCTCTTATTTGTAGATCTTTTCTCTAACTCTTTGGATTTAACTATATGAGGAATTATTGTGTTTTAACAAGTTGCCTCAGTAGATTTTAAGTGTAGTAAAGTTGGACATCTTCATTAGCATCTACCCTAGACTCTCAGGAAGGACAGCACTGCCCAGTTTCAGGTTGATATTTCCTGGGGAACTTTCTCTTTCTCTACTGCTTCCCTGGGTCACAGCACTAGTCCTGTCTAATAGTCATGTTTTTGAACTGCCTTGAAACTTGACTACTTAATACATAAAATCCTTTGGAGATCCTCTAGCTAATCCCTAGGTCAAGGAAGCATCCTTATATTGAGACTTTCCCATCATTAGTACTGCTACAGCTGGTAACCACAGTACTCATGTCACTCTAGGGAAGCATGATTCCCATCTCAAATCATGTTTTAAGACAAAATAAATTAGTCACAAGAATGAAAATAAACGACAGTGACCCCCTACAGGTATCCATTTCCCCTGAGTGTGGGATAAGATTTAAACATTCATCTGATTTCTTCCATCATCCAAAATATAGACATCCATTCAAATGGCCTTGCTGCTAAATAGAATCTCTGCTGAGTTTGCAATGTCTTATCTATTATTATTAGAAATTCCAGAAAATTAACTATAATTTCTGAATAATGATCCAAACAAATGCAATGTTAACTTTAGAGATTTGGGATGCCAAGATATATCTCACACTATGTATAAAGGAGAAATCTTCTTTGATCTTCCTAAAAGATACCACAACTTTTCGATGTGTTCCCTTAAAAAGAGAAGTGAGGGAAAAATAACGCTCAGCTTCCGCCAGCTGCTGTTTGAAAACATAGGCATATTTGTCTTTTTAGAAATGTTATTAAAATCTTAATCCTTATCAAAGGATCTACCTTGTAGTGTAATTGCTTGTGCATGTGTCTCCTTTCCCACTCTATTTTTACCATCTAGAGAGCAAGAACTTGGTCATGTTTATATATGAAATCCCCACAGTGCCTAGTGGGGCCTTGAAAAGGTCTCAGGAAAAGTTTATAAAATAAAAATACTGATCTTCTTTGTCCTTCTTAATAACTTCCATGGGGTGAAATTTGTTCATCCTCTTTCTCTCTAGTATATTGTTAAGCAAACTTCCAGCCAACTGTTAAGACAACCTACGGCTCAAATCTTAAGAAGCTATTTGACAGATATGGTAGTCCACTGTGGGTCTATTTATTTATCTAGTTCCCTCTGTTCTGTTAGGAGGGACTGTGGATTAAGTTAAAGTAGCAAAGAGCTTCGCAGAAGAACAGCTACTATTGATCTCATCCCCAGTACAAACATGACCCGACCTCTTAGAAATAATGATTCAAAAAACAAAGTAGGAGCTGGAGCCATGGCTCAGTTAATAAGAGTGCTCACTGCTCTTGCACATACTTAGCATCTCACAACCACCTACACCTCCATTTCCAGGGTATCTGGCATCCTCTTCTGATCCCCACAGTTGCTTGGCAACAGCCAGGTCTGCCTGACTCACTATAAAAGGGGCTGCTTGCCCCCTCTGCTTTCTCTTGCTATTACCTTCTTATCCCTGCTTTGTCCTTCCACCCATTCCTCTCTCTCCCCAATCCCCTCCCCCTTCTCTTTCCATGTGTTCATGACTGGCCTCTCCTCCTCTACTTCTCTTCTCTCTCTCTCTCTCTCTCTCTCTCTCTCTCTCTCTCTCTCTCTCCCTCTCTCTGTCTCTACTACCCTTTGAACTCTCCTCCCTATTCCCTGAATAAACTCTATTCTGTACTATACCATCATGTGGCTGATCCCTCAGGGGGAAGAGATGCCTCAGGATGGGCCACAGAGGCACCCCCTTCCCCCCTTCCCTGAGTACACATCCACTAAACATATTCCTTCTCCTCCTTATCTTTTTTATAAATACAACCACTATAATTCTATATCTACACATAATAATAAGATACTAGGAAAAATTACAGAATGAGTTATAATTGTACTTTAGATCCAAAATTTCTAAGTGACATATTAGTGCTCTTATTTCAGTAAATGTTAAAAGAATGATTGAGCACAGTTGAACGATATTCATGGTAGAAGTATAATAAAAGTTAATATTAGAACTTTTTCTATATATACTTTTTTATATTAAAATTTAATGAGATTTTTGTTTTGAATTAGATCAAGCAAACCACACATTGTGTCTGCTACTGAGTACCACTATAAAACTTGGACAGGATGCATGGGAAAACTGTACTAAAGAGTATTAGTTTGAAAAATTTGGGATAACTGCTTTCCTCAATAGTATCCTCTGGCCTGAAGACAGGACTGGGAACCTATGGTGAATGCTAGGGTTCAGAGAGGTAGACCTGTAGAAAACAATCAAACAAACAACTAAAAACTAAACCTTTATCTCTCTTTCAAAAATAGAAATAAAACCCCTAAATATGAGAGAGAGAGAGAAAGAGAGAGAGAGAGAGAGAGAGAGAGAGAGAGAGAGAGAGAGAGAGAAGAGAGAATATAGGCAGTCTTTTCCCTAGTCAGGGTGTCATGGAGTCCATGATGGCTGTGAACTTGCTATTTAGCTGAGGATAGCCTTGAACTCATGATCATCTTGCCTTGTTCTTCCAAGTTCTGTGAAAACAATCATGTACCTCAGTATCTTGTTTCATGTGGTGCTGAGATCAAACCAAGGTTTCACACATTCTATATAACAGTTCTTTTAATGAAGACACATCTCTTTTGTCTACTTACTTGTACTCTGAGTTCTAAGCAAAGTTGTGGTTTGGGAGAAAAAAACTTCATGTGGAATTTAAAGGGGAATCTTCTCATGGTTGATAGAACTTTATCCCAATAACCTAGTGCAGACACTACCAATAACTTTCTTTTTCCAACCTGTCCTCTTGCCACTTGGCTGTAGATGATATGGTCACAGAAAGCATGGTAGAACAAATAAAACCCCAAATTTTGGAGAGATATAAAAAACAGAAATTAAAAAATTTGGGGATCATTGAGAAAACCATGAAAAGGAACATACTTCTACACTGTAATTACTGAATGCTGTTTTCATTTGGACAAGGGTAGACTTGATCCGTGTGTGTGTGTGTGTGTGTGTGTGTGTGTGTGTGTGTGTGCACATGTGTGTGTATGTGTGTGTATGAAGAAGCTACATATTTGAAAGGGAGTAAGGATGGGAAGAACAACATGGGAAGTATTGAAGGGATGAAAGGGAAAGGGGAAAATGAT
>CM052717.1:1100203-1119270 GCA_028551405.1 Uromys caudimaculatus | reverse complement strand
ATATATATATATATATATATATATATATATATATATATATATATATATATATATATATATGAAAGACTTTAAGAAATAACTGATGGGTATACCTGCATCCAAGTCACAGACTGATCCTGTGTAGTTCACCCCCCCCCAAAAAAAAAAGAACTGGGAAAAAACTGGCTGAAGATTCATTTGGCAAATGGTAGAGGATCAAGTTTATTGAACCTGGAGCAGGACAAACCCAAAGAAAAGTGTGATTCATTCAGCACCTCAGAACTGAACCAATAATGCTAAAGACTAAGGGCAACCTACAAATGTATAGGATTTTCTCAGCAAGAGGGTGGGAGTCAAAAGGAAATGAGACAAGACTGAAAAACAGCAAAAGGTGTTGAGGCAGATGTATATATTCAACAAAATACCTACAGATGTGCAGGCAAAATAAAGACCTTCATAAGGGAAGAGAAGCTTCTAGAGAGCAGACTCTAGCAGACGTGACTCAGTAGAAGGTGAATATAAATTTTTTACAGTGAAGGAAAATAATTGGGAGGAAAATGAAATAGAATGAGGAAAAGTCACAGAAGTGGCAGACACTCCGTAAGTAAAATAGTCTGTTCTTTTTCTAAATTATGCTTTTGTTTATTTTTTAAAAATTTCATATAATGCAATTTGATCACATTCATCCCCTTCCTCCAACTCCTGCCAGATACTCCCTCACCTCGCAACCTACCAAATTTATAGTCTCTCTTTTATTAAATTTTTACTTTTTAAAATTAAAATATAATTACATTATTTTCCCCTTTCCCTTTCATCCCTTCAATACCTCCCATGTTGTTCCTCCCATTCTCACTCCCTTTCAAATATGTAGCTTCTTCACACATACACACACACACACACACACACACACATACACACACACACACACCTGCTCAGTTCATTTAGTGCTACTTGCATATATATGATTGTAGATCTTTTTAAGAAATATTTACTGGATACTTGAAAATAAAATTTATGCTATCAACATACGACAATTTCAATGTACAGAGGTAATTATAGCATCATAATTACATAATCAGATTATGGAACATCCACAGTGGTAAAGCTTTTATACCAAATTTCAAAAACTAAAACATTAATTCTAAGAAAAATAAAACAAATGCACTAAAAATTCTATACAACTAGTAAATAAATTATATAAAATTCTGATGGATAATAATCAGAATATACAAATTAAAATGAAAAACTGAAAAAGGGTTAAAATAGTCCCAAACTTGAAAACAATATAAAAGTACTAACTGTGAATCCTAAAAGCTACAATGATGGCCTACTAGGCAAAATGTGCCCTTAGTAAATAGTAATATGACTGTCATGAAAGTAACCAACCACTTTCCAATTGGATTGGAAGTCCATTCTATTGGAGAAAATTCATGCAAAGTTTATTCAATCTGGTCAAGAGCCCTTGGCTGGAAAAGTCATAGTTCCTATGGAAGAACTTACTACTATTTTTTTTTTTAATAGTGGTCATCTGTCTTCTAGATATTCATGTTTACACACATTGATTAGTATTGCACCCAGCCTCTATCAAGGAACTTATTTCAGTAGAAGACAAATTCCATAAATGGACAAAGAGGCAAGAATGCATGATGGTGGAGTGGTCAGCCACAAAATATTACACAGCTGTATCAACATTTCGAAGTCTCAGAGGACATCATGAGAGAGGCGGCAGAAAGAATGTAAAAACCATAAAATGAGGAGATGCATAGGAAAAAGAAGTTTTCTGGACATTCCAGAGCTGTTGCACTTGTGAGCTGTCTGCTCATGAGCTGTATTCTCCTGCCCGAGTCTTGCTCTAGATTAGGCCCCTCAATAGTTCATTGTGGATGACAGAGGGTGCCTTCAGGTCTCACCTCTCACTGGGGGACCAAGGGAAAGTAAAGCTCACTGAGGAATGGTTTCATTTTCTTCAGTGGTGTAGCCATTGACAAGTTGCTCTGGTGCATAACTTCCCACACAAACTTGAGCAAGTAATGTATTAAACTTAGGAAGCACATGTGCATGTGCATATGTGTGCATGCACGTACACACACACACACACACACACACACACACACACACACACACACACACAAACACACCAAAGACATGAAAGAAGAGAGGGGACTTGTTTAGAAGTTGTCAGCCAGTGGGAGAAGGAAAGGTATAAAGGATAGTGAAAACAGCTGAAATTCATTACCAAGTATCTGAAACTGTCAAGGAATAATAATTAAAACATACCAAAAATCATAAAGACAGAAAAGGAAATATTTGTGAGGGATAAGGGACTGGCAGGGAGTGAGGTGCATAGAGTATAATGGGGATGTATATATGCAAATATGACTATTTACAGGGAGTGAGGTGCATAAAATATAATGAGGGATGGATATATGTAAAGTACAACTATTCACATGGATGTGAAGAACATAATGAAAGCCTTTCCCAGATGATACTGACACTGGGAAGCTTAACAGTTACTGACTTAGCCACTAAATGATAGCCAAGATTAGAGGGCAGCAGTAGTTGACCAATGTTTGAGCAATACACTGGAGAAAAGTGACAAGATGATATGCATCCTGCTCTACAAAAGTGGCCAATGCACATCCCAATCTAGAGAGGAGAGAAATATTCTTATTTCCCATGGAATACATACAAATGATAAGAAATTAATTCATGCCCTCCCCTCCCCAATCAGACCCAGGGACACTGGATACCTAGGAGTTCGGACACACCCAGGCTCACAGGAGAGTCCACCACTACTGCCCCGATATCTGGCCTAACTGTGACCTGTCTAGGGCCCAGGGGATGCAGGAACTGCCACACAGCTAGGGACATGGCCCTTCTGTTTTGCATCTGGACCCAGGAGCAGAGCTGGTGCTCCAACACTCCCCACCCCAATCATACCCAGAGACAGCTTGACCCCCAAAAGTTCTGACACACCCAGGCTTACAGGTTCACAGGAAGGACAGGCTCCAGTTAGAGACAGCAAAACCACCTAACACCAGAGATAAACAGACAGCTAGAGGCAAGAGCAAGAACATAAGCAACAGAAACCAAGGCTACTTGGCATCATCAAAACCCAGTTCTCCCGTCACGGTGAGTCCTGAATACCCCAACACACCAGAAAAGCAATATTCTGATTTAAAATCATATCTTATGATTGATGATAGAGGACTTTAAGAAGGATATACATAACTCCCTTAAAGAAATACAAGAGGACAGAGGTAAACAGGTAGACTCCCTTAAAGGGGAAACACAAAAATCCTGTTAAAAAGTTACAGGAAAACACAAACAGGTGAAGGTATTAAACAAAACCATCCAAGATGTAAAAACAGAAATAGAAACAAACTGAAATCACAAAGGTAGACAACTTTAGAGATGGAAAGCCTAGGAAAGAGATCAGGAGTCATAGATGCAAGCATTACCAACAGGTTACAAAAGAGAGAAGAGAGAATATCAGGTGTTGAAGATACCATAGAAGGCATTGACACAATAGTTAAAGAAAATGCAAAATGCTCCTAACCCTAAACATTCAGGAAATCCAGGACACATGAAAAGACCAAACCTAAGAATAATCAGCATAGAAGAGAGCAAAGATTCTCAACTCAAAGGCCTTTTCAACAAAATCATAAAAAACACCTTCCCTAACCTAAAGAAAGAGATTCCCATGAATGTACAAGAAGCCTACAGAATGCCAAATAGACTGGTCCAGAAAAGAAATTCCTCCCATCCCATAATAATCAAAAGACTAAAGGCACAGAACAAAGAAAGAATATTAAAAGCAGTAAGGGAAAAATATCGAGTAACAAATAAAGGCAGACCTATTAGAATTACACCAGACATCTCAACAGAGACTCTAAAAGCCAGAAAATCGTGGGCAGATGTCATAATGATCCTAAGAGAACAAAAATGCCAGCTCAGACTACTCTACCCAGGAAAACTCTCAATTACCATAGATGGAGAAACCAAGATATTCCATGTCAAAACCAAATTTACACAATATCATTCCACAAATCCAGCCCTACAAAGGATAATACAAGGAAAACTGCAACAGAAGGAGGGAAACTACACCCAAGAAAAAGCAAGAAATTAATCTTTTCACGACAAACCCAAAAGAAGAGACCCACACAAACATAATTCCATCTTTAAGAACAAAAATAACAGGAAGCAACAATCATTGCTTCTTAATATCTCTTAACAGCAATGGTCTTAATCCCCCAATAAAAAGACTTAGACTAACACACTGGTTAAGTAAACAGGACACAGCATTCTGCTGCACACAAGAAATAAACCTCAGTGACAAAGACAGACACTACCTCAGAGTAAAAAAATGCAAACAAAAAATCTGAGCAAACAACCCCATGAAGCAAGCTGGAGAAGCAATTCTAATATCAAATAAAATTGACTTTCAATGAAATGTTATTTAAAAAAAAACCAAAACCAACCAAACAAAAAAAAAACAAAAACAAAAACCAATGGGGAAGGGCACTTCATACTCATTGGAAAAAACAATGAAGATGAACTCTGAATTCTGAACATCTATGCTCCAAATGCAAGGGTACCCACATTTGTAAAAGAAATGTTGCTAAAGCTCACATTGAACCTCACATAATAATAGTGGGAGACTTAACACCCCACTCTCACCAATGGACAGATCATGGAAACCCAAATTAAACAGAGACACAGTGAAACTAACAAGAGTTACGAACGAAGTGGATTTAACAGATATCTATACAACATTTTACTCTAAAACAAAGGAATATACCTTCTTCTCAGCACCTCATGGTACCTTCACCAAAACTGACCATACAATCAGACACAAAACAAGCCTCAACTGATAGAAGATTGAAATAATTCCATGCATCCTATCAGATCACTACAGATTAAGGCTGGTGTTTGATAGCAACAAAAACAACAGAAAACCCACATACACATGGAAACTGAACAACGCTCTATTCTATGATAACTTGGTCAGGGAAGAAATAAAGAAATAAATTAAAGACTTTTTAGAATTTAATGAAAATGAAAGCCCAACATACACGAACTTATGGGACAAAGAAAGCAGTGCTAAGAGGAAAAATCATACATAGCTCTGAGTGCCCCCATAAAGAAAGAGGAGAGATCATACACTAGCAGCTTAACAGCACATCTGAAAGCTCTAGAACAAAAAGAAGCAAATACACACAAGATGGGTAGATGGCAGGAAATAAACTCAGGACTGAAATCAACCAAGTAGAAACATTGAGAACTATACACAGAATCAACAAAACCAGGAGCTGGTTCTTGGAGAAAATCAACAGGATAGATAAACCCTTAGCTAGACTAACCAGAGGGTACAGAGACAATATTCAAATTAACAAAATCACAAATAAAAAGGGAGGCATAACAACAGAAACTGAGGATATTCAGAAAATCATCAGATCCTACTGCAAAAACCTATACTCAACAAAACTGGAAAATCTAGATGAAATGGATGGTTTTCTAGATGGATACAAGGTACCAAAGTTAAATCAGGATCAGATAAACCATCCAAACAATCCCATAACACATAAAGAAATAGAAGCAGTCATTAAATGCCTCCCAGCATGGGGGGGTGGGGAGCCCCGGACCAGATGGTTTTAGTGCAGAATTTTACCAGACCTTCAAAGAAGAACTAGTACTAATATTTTTCAAATTATTCCATGAAATAGAAATAGAGAGAACACTATCAAATTTATTATATGAAGCCACAGTTATGCTGATATCAAAACCATATAAAGACCCAACAAAGAAAGAGATCTTCAAATCAATTTCCCTTATGAAAATCAATGCAAAAATACTTAATAAAATTCTTGCAAATGGAGTCCAAGAACACATCAAAATGATCATTCACCATGATCAAATAGGGCTCTTCCCAGGAATTTAGGGATAGTTTTGGAAATCCATCAATGTAATCTACTATAAAAACAAACTAAAAAAAAAAAAAACCCACATGATCATCTCATGATGTGCTGAGAAAGCCTTTGACAAAACACAACACCCCTTCATGTTGAAATACTGGAAAGATCAGGAATTCAAGGCCCATACCTAAATATAATAAAATCAATATGAATCAAACTGATAGCCAGCACCACACTAAAAGAAAGCAATCCCACTAAAATCAGGGATAAGACAAGGATGCCCACTCTCCCATATCTATTCAATATAGTATTCGAAGATCTACCCAGAGTAATTAGACAACAAAAGGAGGGCAAAGAGATACAATTTGTGAATGATGTCATAGTATACATAAGCTATCCCAAAAATTCCATCAAGGAACTCCTATAGCTGATAAGCAACTTCAGCAAGTGGCTGGATAAAATTAACTTAGGCAAATCAGTAGCCTTCCTCCACTCAAAGGAAAAACAGTCTGAGAAAGAAATTAGGGAAATGACAACTTTCACAGTAGTCACAAATAATATAAAATATCTTGGTGTGATTCTAACCAAGCAAGTGAAATATCTGTACAACAATAACTTTAAGTCTCTGAAGAAAAAAATCGAAGAAGACCTCAGAAGATGGAAAGATCTCCCATGCTCGTGGATTGGCAGAATTAATGTAATAAAAATGGCCATCTTGCCGAAAGCAATCTACAGATTCAATGCAATCCCCATCAAAATTCCAACTCAATTCTTCACAGGGATAGAAAGAGCAATTCTCAAATTCATCTGGAATAACAAAAAACCCGGGATAATGAAAGCTATTCTCAACAATAAGAGAACTTCTGGGGAAATCACTGTCTCTGACCTCAAGCTGTACTATAAAGCTACAGTCATAAAGACTAACTGCATGATATTGGCAGAGACAGACAGGTAGACCAAGAGAGTAGATTTGAAGACCCAGACTTAAACTCACACAACTATGGTCATCTGATCTTTGACAAAGAAACCAAAACCATCCAGTGGGAAAAAAGACACCATATTCAACAAATGGTGCTGCTCATTCAACAAATAGTCAGCATGTAGAAGAATGCAAATTGATCCATTCTTATGGTTTTGTACAAAGCTTAAGTCCAAGTGGATCACAGACCTCCCCATAAAAGAAGATACACTGAATCTAATAAAAGAGAAAATGCCAAAGAACCTCAGACACATCAACACATGGGAGAATTTCCTGAATAGAACACCAATTGCTCAGGTTCTAAGATCAACTATTGACAAATGGGAACTCATAAAATTGAAAAGCTTCTGTAAGGCAAAGGACCCTGTCAATAGGATAAAACACTAACCTACAGATTTGGAAAAGATCTTTAACAATCCTACAACCAATAGAGGGCTAATATCTAATATATACAAAGAACTCAAGAAGTTAGACTCCAGAGAACCAAATAACCCTATTGACAAATGGGTGTACATAGCTAAACAAAGAATTCCAGACTGAGGAATCTTGAACAGCCAAGAAGCACCTAAAGAAATGTTCAACATCCTTAGTCATCAGGGAAATGCAAATCAAAACGACACTGAGATTCTACCTCAGACCAGTCAGAATATCGAAGATCAAAAACTCAGGTAACAGTAGATGCTGGTGATGATGTGGAGAAAGAAGAACACTCCTCCACTGCTGGTGAGATTGCAAGCTTGTACAACACTCTGGAAATCAGTCTGGCAGTTCCTCAGAAATTTGGAAATAGTTCTACCTGAAGATCCAGTTATACCACTCCTGGGCATATACCCAAAAGAT
The DNA here is from genome assembly GCA_028551405.1 of Uromys caudimaculatus. Lineage (NCBI taxonomy): Eukaryota > Metazoa > Chordata > Mammalia > Rodentia > Muridae > Uromys > Uromys caudimaculatus. The sequence continues at coordinate 1,111,557 of CM052717.1, read as the reverse complement.
GCTCCAGCATATAACAAGGACACATGCTTCACTATGTTCATAGCTGCCTTATTTATAATAGGCAGAAGCTGGAAACAAGCCAGATGTCCCTCAGCAGAGGAATGGATAAAGAAAATGTGATACATTTACACAACGGAGTACTACTCAGCTATTAAAAACAATGACTTCATGAAATTTTCAGGGAAATGGATGGAACTAGAAAATATCATCCTGAGTGAAGTTACCCAGACCCAAAAGAACACACATGGTATGTACTCACTGATTAGTGGATATTAGCCCAAAAGCTCAGAATACCCACAAAACAACTCACAGACCATATGAAACTTAAGAAGAAGGAAGACTAAATTGTGGATGCTTCAATCCTATGTAGAAGAGGGAAAAAATAATTACGGGAGATAGAGGGAGGGAGAGACCTGGGAAGGAGAGAGGAGGGTGAGTGGAAAAGGGGTGCAGTATCAGGTATGGGAAGAGACAGGAGAGTAGTACAGAGGTTCAGGAAATTGAACAGAAATATGTAACAGTACTGGATGGGAAACTGAGGGTAGCCACTAGAAAATCCCAGATGCCAGGGAAGCAAGACATTTCCAGTACCCAACAGAGATGACATTGGCTGAAATACCCAACAAAGGGGAGAGAGAACTTGTAGAGACCATCTCTAATAGGTAGGAATGACCCCCAGTGGAGAGATGGGTCCACCTACCCATCTCAACAAATTTAACCAAAATCTTTGATATCTAAAGGAAATGCAGAGACAAAAAGTGGAACAGAGACTGAAGGAAAGGCCATTCAGAGGCCATCCCCACCTAGGGATCCATCCCACTTGCAGACACCAAACCCCAATACTATTGCTGATGCCAAAAAGTGCTTGCTGACAAGACCATGGTATTGTTGTCCCCTGAGAGGCTCTGCCAGCACCTGACCAATACGGATGCAGATACTCACATTTAACCATTGGATTGAGCCTGGGGACCCCAATGGAAGAGTTAGATGAAGGACTGAGGAAGCTGAAGATGTTTGCAACCCCATAGGAAGAACAACAATATCAACTAACCTGACCACCCAAAGCTCCCAGGTACTAAAACAGCAACCAAAGAATACACATGAAAGGAGGCATGTCTCCAACTACATATGTAGCAGAGAATTGCCTTATCTGCCATCAGTGGGAGGGGAGGCCCTTGGTCGTGTGGAGGCTTCATCCCCAGCATAAGAGGATGCTAGAGTGGTGAGCAAGAGGAATGGGGGTAGCAACCTCATGGAGTCGAAGGAGAGGGGGATGGGATGGGGGGTTTTGGAGGGTAAACAAGGAAGGGGGACAACATTTGAAATGTAAATAAATTAAATAACCAATAAAAAAGACATAAATTATTTCATTAATTGAACATTCACATACTCAGCCCTAACCTAAGATATGGAGAAATCAGCAATGATTGAAAACAAATGATATCCTTGCTCTCATGAAGTCAAAGCTGAACACAAAAAGTATGGGAATGAAGTTTTCAGTGGGTAGAACAAGTGATCACTTAATTTATGTTGACAAATAAAGCTACACATATTGATGGGGCAGAAGTAAATACATATATACATTGCTTAACAACCAGATCAAGGTAAGTATGTCTATTATTTACTAGTTCTTTGTGGAAATAAATTTAAAAAATTCTTTCTTATAACTTCCCTGACATATACTACATTACCAGTGTGTATAGGTGACTACCCTGCTATGTGGTAGTACAACAGAAATTATTCCTAGTTAATAATGGCTTTGTATACACTCATCAAAATTTCTTATCATCATCTCTAATGTACCTTCAGCTTCTTTGAGATTATCTTCCTTTTAGATACTAGCAGAGTGGGGTTATGCAATGTTTTCCTTTTTGTGACATAGTTACATTTCACCCTACTTCTTTCATATATTACAAATGGAAGGGTGTCCTCTTTTCTTTGACTAATAGTATTCTATTGAGTATATGAATATGTATCTGGTAATCACTATCCACTTACAGTTTATGGACAGAGGTTGTTTTTACTTTCTGTCTACTGTGCATAATGCTGTGATAAGCACAGGAGTGCAAATGTCTCTTAAATGTTCTGATCTCAGAGTTATTGCAAGCATACCAAGGAATGAGTTTGCTGAATTATTTAATGAATTTATTTTAGTCTGTTTTGGAAGTGACATACTATTTCCATAGTGGCTAGAATAAGTTACACTCTTATTTATAACACCTTGGTGTTATTGATCATTTTTCTTTTGCATTACTGCTGATATAACTGTAATGGGGTGCTAGCTTGTTATGGTTTGTCCTTGCTTCTCTCTGCTGTCTAATTATACTGAATGTTATTTTCATATGTCTGTTGACAATGTTTATGTCTTTTTTTGAGAAATGCCTAGTAGGGTCAGTTACTTCTTGTTTCATTGGGTTATTTGTTGTCTCTTATTGGATTCTTTACATATGGTGGATATTGTGATTTCAGGTGGATAATGCGCAGATGTTTTCTCCCATTCTGAAGGTTTTCTCTTTTTTCTGCAGACTTTCTTTTGCTGTGTAGGTGATTTTTAGGATTGGTACAATTAATCTTTCTTCTGTTTCTTGATCTTTGGGGGATTTCATCTAAAATCTTCTTGCCATTACAATGCCATGAAGCATTTCATGAAAACATATATAAAGCATGTGTATTTTCTCCTAGTAGCTACACAATATCAGGTTTTATATTTAAATATTTTTGATTATTTTAGTTATTCCTATACATTTTAATTAAAATTTAATGATGTAATTTCCTCTTCTCTTTTCTCCCCCATCTCCTTCCAAATCACTTTTCCTCTAACTTCCAACTCCTTATATTGCCTCTTTTTCTTTGTGTATGTGTTTATATATATGCATATATACATGCCTATGTGCATACATAAATATATAGATACAGCTGGCTGAGTTCATTTTTGTTGATTGGGTTTATATGGGTTCTGGAATGACAGTTTCAAATTGTGTAACAGATTAGGAGAATCATCTCTAGGATAGGCTAATTCTCTCTCTCTCTCTCTCTCTCTCTCTCTCTCTCTCTCTCTCTCTCTCTCTCCTTCTCTCTCCCCAACCCCAGAGGTCATTAGTTGCCTATAGTTGCTTGTCTATGGATGTGATCCCATGAAATTTCCCCTTTCACATTAGCACGTCTATTGGTATTATCATTTTATACAACCATTTGTAGGAGACACTGTTTCTGGTATTCTGGCTCTTAGAATCTTTCTACTCTCCTTTCATCAATGGTCCCTGAGGCATAGATTCAAGAGCTGTGATGTAAATGTATTCACTGGGGCTGGGATCTCCCATGATCCATTGATTTCTGCAGCATGTCCAGTTGTGCTTTTCTGTGATGTTCTTCATTTTATGTAAAGAGAAACTTCTTTGATGACAGATGGGCGTTAGAGTTATCCAGCAAAGATGGCTCAAGGAAAAGGAGGCGTAAGACCCCGACTCTCGATCAGTGGTACTCACGTTGAGATGCCCCTGAGAGAGACACATAGACACAGGTCAATGTAAAAGCAAGAGGTTTATTTTCCATCATGTCAGGATTGACCTTCAATTAGTCCCTCAAGGCGAGTGACTAGAAGTCAACCCTGAATAGTTATTACAAGCAGTTTTTATACTTTTTAGGGGCACAGATTACATCATCAAGGTTACAGTTCAAACTTAGTAGCTAAGCATATTGACTTTTAAACCTATTGGCTAGCAAGCATGGGCAGGTCATGACACATATTTGAACTCTACCTGGGACTTTCCAGGGATCAGGTGATTATTAGTCAGTACATTCTGCATTTTTTTCTGTGAATTTTTTACTCAAGAATGTTCCTGTGAGTGGAGAATGGAACTTAGCCTGGTCTTGACCCCAGGTGGGATGGGTGTAAGGTGGGTATAGGACTAGAAAAAGTCCTTAGGGTCCCTTATTCCCCCCTTTTTCTTGTACAAGCTCCAATCTTGGAACTATGCTCAGGGGTCTCTGGTAACTAACTCATATTCTTCAGGTCTTGTCCTCAGAGTCTCATATTGTTACTTTAAAACTACCAGCTGCACAGTACTTATTCTATCTTTTACAAAGGTGATCAGCTTGTTAATAATGCAAGGACCAAATAATGCAAGGTTAGCACAAGCAACAAAATAAAAATGGGACCCAATAAAGTGGAGATTAGGGTTGTCATCCATGGGGAGGAATTAAACCAAGATTCAAGCCAACTTTGGTTCAGCTCTCTCTCTCTTCCGTTTGGCTAGTACTTCTCTAACCTTGGCCATGGAATCCTTAACTACCCCAGAATTGTCTATGTAAAAGCAACATTCTTCACTGAGGGCAATGCACAAGCATCCCTGTTGGAGGAACTGTAAATATAACCCTCTTCTATTCTGTAGGACCACTTCCAACAGAGAGATCAGAGACTCCTGTAGGTAGGAGATCAGTGTTCCAATCCTCTCATTGTCCAGATCTATGGTGGCCCTGATGTTCTGGTATTGGTGACCTTGTATCACCAAGGAAGAGGTACTAGTAGCCATTCCAGCCACTCCCAGCTCCAAGAGCAACAGCACTGTGAACACCGTGAAGGATTCCCTTCTTGTTCGATATAGGTTACTGTTCTATCAATCTAGAAGCTCTCCATAGGGGTGGTAAATAAGCCTTGGGATCAATTGGACCAGTACACAGAAATCAGAGGACTGGCTCAGGATGTTAGAGTGCCCACAAGGAGCTAATCCTGAGGCACAGGTCCACCATCTGCATGGGGGGGCAGGTGGTAAGAAGTGGTTGTCCCCCTCACACACTGATGGGCCTGTTGCCAGCTTCTCCCATCTCAGGGGCACACATAAATGGGGTCCCTCATCCCCCACATTCAGGTAATCCCTCCCCTGTGTCTCTAGGGTGGGAATATCCCAGGAGTCAAGTGTTCCTCTTTAGTGGATCAAGCATCCCCAGTGACTGAGAGTACTTGCCAAGTCACTTTGGTAAGGTTGTGTGTGTGTGTGGGGGTGCTAAGGCTCAGTGCAGGAAGGAAGATACACCATAGCCATCTCATGGTTTCTCTGGCCTTGCAGAAGGGCGGATGATCTTGAGCTTGAGGGGGTTGCTTGGGTGTCTGTCTGCTATCCAGTTGGTGTTGGGCACAGGTGCTGGTCTGATATGAGTTATGTGAACCTAGGCAATTACTCCATCTACTTTAATGACTGTCAGGGTGGTCAACAACACGAATGGCCCTTTCTACTTTGCTTCCAAGTTTTCAGCACTATGCCTCTTAACATATACCCTATCTTCAACTTGGTACTCATATGGAGTCTCTGGGGTACCTGCATTATACAGTGCACTAAGTTTAGACCACAGTTCCTGGTGGCTGATCTGGAAAGCTTGCAATAGAACCATAAGATCCTTTTCAGCCTGAAAAGTCACTCTGGGGGTTGGAGTGGGGGGGAGTTCAAGGGCGGGGGTCAAAGGAGTGGGGTATCCCATACAGGATCTCAAAGGGAGTTAGATTGAATTGATTGGGGGGTATTTCTGGCCCTAAACAATTCCATTGGAAGGAGCACCATCCAGGCTGTGCCAGTCTCTAAGGAAAATTTGGTTAAAATCTCCTTCAGGGTCTAATTCATCCTTTCTACCTGCCCTGAACTTTGGGGACAGTATGCACAATGGAGTTTCCAATCTGTTCCCAGAAACTTACTCACTTCCTGGCTTACCTGAGAAACAAAGGGTGGCCCATTATCTGAGCTGATGGTTTTAGGCATACCAAATTAAGGAAGTATCCCCTCTAGTATCTTCCTCACGACCACCTGTGCAGTTTCACTCTTTGTAGGGTAGGCTTCTTCTACCCATCCAGAAAAAGTATCTACAAAAACTAGGAGGTACTTATACCTATATTTTCCTGGTCTGACTTCAGTAAAATCAACCTTTCAAAATACTCCAGGACGATGACCCCTTAGCCTTTTTCCTGATGGTGTCTTAGTGGGATAGACACCATCTATCCCTTCTGAAAAGCTTCACAATTTCTAGATTTAAAATAACTACACCTGACCACTTGATCACCTGTTCTAGTTTTCTACTACCAAGGTGGGTATATGTGTGCATTTGTGTAAGCAGTTCAAGGGCCTGATGTTCTGGTAGGATGGTTTTTCCTTCCAATGTCTTCTAATGTCCACTTTTGTCTAAATAGTTAGTGTGACACCCTTTAATCAGCTTAAGCTCATGATCACCCAGGTGGTGGCCAGCCATTTCTAAAGTTCCAATCTAGGCTCTCTTCTCTTGAGTGGTGGTTTGTCAAGAGGATAGTCTTTATTTCTTTCATTGTTACTTTCTTTGCCAGCTACGTGGTCTGCCAGGCTGTTACTACTAGCTATGGGGTCCCCACCTTTCTGGTGCCCAGGGCAATGGATACTCACTTTTGCTGGTTTAAAAAATGCCTGTAGTAGGGCAACTATCTCTGATTTGTTATTGATGATCTTGCCTTCCAAGGTTAGGAGTCCCCATGGTTGATAAATGGTACTGTGCACATGTGTAATCATGAAGGCATACCTGCTGCCTGTGTAGCTGTTATTCCTTTTTCCAGTCTCGAGTTCCAAGGCCTTGGTGAGGGAGATAGTCCTGACTACCAGGCTTCTTTACAGGCAACAAGGGTGTGTTCCAAGCAGAGCAGCACTTTTGTTCTTCCTGTGACATCAGGTACTGGCACATCAAGATGGGATCATCCTAAGTCTTAAGCTCCACATACACAGGGGCCTGCAGACATGCATTTCCTAGCCTGGTCGTTTCAGCCCAAGCAAGTAGGAACTTTTCCAGCCACCAAGCAATATCCTGCCTTTTGGGTTTTTGTCTCAAACAATTTGTATTCATCCTCCAGACTAATAGTAAGGACCTGGACAGGTTCTCCAGTCAGCCCCCTCAATTGAGGGCCCTTGGGAAGGAAGTGGATCTGAGCCACCATCTTGGAAAGCAAATCTCTCCTGAGAAGGGCATAGGGGCAGTTAGAGATGACAATGAAACAGTGAGATACCTGGCCCACACCCAGGTCCACAACTCCTCGGGTAGTCCGTGAATGTTGTTTAGTCCCAGTGGCCCCTTGAACCCATGACTTTTTGCTGGAGATTGGTCCATCAGCTTGGAGGAGGATGGAGTTTTGGGCCCCAGTATCCACCAAGAATTGAGTGGGTTTCCCCTCCACTTTCAAGGTTACTCTGGGCTTGGGGAGGGGGTCTGAACCCTGTCCTCCCTAGTCGCTGTCTTCCACCAGGGCTAACACCTTCTTCATTTTGGGGGTGCTTTTCCCAAGGCCTGGGATTTCCTGCTTCTGTCTTCCATTTGTTGGGGCACTCTTGGGCCCAGTGACCCCTCTCCATACAATATGAGCCCTGGTCCTTTTCAAGGGGGTTTCTGTCTCCTTTGTTTGGAGTCTCTCTTCTCTGCTTTCCCTGACTACTGTAGCCAAGATTCTTTGTAAATTCCTTTCCTGTCACTTTTCTTTTTTCATCTCCTTTTCATCTTCTTCCTTTCTCTTTCTCTGATCCTTCTCCCCCTGTCTCCCTGCTATGGTAGACTTTCTTAGCAACCTGCACTAAATCCTTCAATGACATATCCTGTAGTCCCTCTAGCCTCTGAAGCTTTTTCCTGATATCTCTACTAGCCTTGTCTATAAAAGCCATAGTAACAGTAGCTTTGTGCCTCTCACTGCTGGGATCATAGGGTATATATTGGTGGAATGCCTCCATGAGCCACTCTAGAAAGTCAGCAGGTGACTCATCTGATCCCTGTCTAACTTCACTTTCACATACCTTGGTCAAATTTGTGGGCAGCTGCTTTGAGACCTGCCAACAGAGCCTGGTGGTAGACCTTAAGGTGCTCCATACCTTTGGCTGAATTAAAGCCCCAATCAGGTCAGGTTAAAGGGAATCCTGCATCAATGACAGCTGGATTTTCTGAGGGAGCCCCCGTGTCCAAGGGCACATTCTTTTGGGCCTCACTGAGGATCCTTTCTCCTCAGTGGTAAAGAGGACCCTCATAAGCTGTTATATGTAATACCAGGTGGGCTGATGGGTAAACAGGACAGTTTCAAAGAGATTAATGAAACTCTTGGGATTATCTGAGAAAGGGAGATGCTGAGACTTCCATTCTTGTCAGCAGACAAGAATGACAAATATTGCATAGCTTGATTGCCATTCTCATCTATGGGTCCATAGGGTCAGAGGGGGAGGGCCACCGTTGTATCAGGTGAAGTGGCCCTTTTACTCTAGGTCCCCATGGCTGGTCCCGGTTCTGAGGGTCCCTCTCTGCCCTCCCCACTTGCTGGGGCAGGAGGAAGGGGGGATAAAGGGACACTGGGCTAGGGTTCAAGGGATATCTCTGAGGAAGGGCCAATCCTTGAGGAGAGGCCTTGGGAACCAGGGCCATGATAGGGAGTAAGAAGGTGGAGGGTCCATCAGCAGCAGATCTTGTGTGGAAGGGCCTTGGAGGATGATCTTCTTTACAGACTCCTTGGTCTATACAGGATTCTTTTCCTTCATGGCCAGGACCTGTGAGGGTCTTGGAGACAAAAAGGCTTTATCCAAGGGGGGTGGTCCTCCACTAGATCCATCCAGGTAATTATATGGGGCACTTGGTCTGGGTTCCCAAGGGATTGCTTTGATCACCTGCAAGTCCCTATGGGTGGCCACCATACTCTGAAGGTGGGCCATTCAGAGGAGCAGATATTAACTAACTTGCTTTTCTTTACTACTACTGACAAGTTTTCTCCTCTTTCCCTAACTTCCCTCCAGTGATTAACTCGGATGTTTAACAGGGTAGATTCAGTCTGTCCCACTTCAAAAAATAACATCAGTCGACTCTCCCAGGCCCTCAGGACACAGAGACTGAGGAGGAAAAGTCAGAGACAGGAACCTTCCGGTTTCCATCTGTAGCGGGAGACCTGTGCCTGGGCCACCAGGGTTCCATTGCCAAGTAGTGCCAGGAGAAAGCTGCCCTCCCAAGAACATGGAAAAGCCGTGAGTGGGGTTAAGATGAGCACCACTGCTCACCGGGACCAGCCCAGAACCCACAGGACACAGGGACTGAGGTAAAGTCGGGCATAGGAACCTTCCGGTTTCCATCTATGGAAGGAGACCTCTGCCTGGGCCACCAGGGTTCCATAGCCAAACAGCGCTGGAAGAAAATCACCCTCCCAGGAGCGTGGAAAAGCTGTGAGTGGGGATAAGACAAGCACCACTGCTCATCGGGAACTGGGGACCTCAGCCTGGGACACAGGGCTCAAGGAGAGAGCTGGTATCCCAGGAGTGCTGACACACCTTTGAGCATATGCAAAATGATCACATCTGTTCAAACTCACTGGATCAAGAGGGACTCTTGCAGAGCCATCAGGACACAAGAACCAAGGGACTACTGGGGACAAAATCCTTCTGGTTTCAGTCTGTACCCCAGCGCTGACCCTGTGCCACAGCACTCCAAACCCAAACACCTCTCAGCGAGAGCTGGTCTTCAAGGAGTTTTGATACAGAGGCCTGCAGGAGGGACAAGCCACAGCCAGACAGAGTAAGATCAGCTAAATTCAGAGTTAACAAGATGGCAAAAGGCAAGGACAAGAACATAAGGAACAGAAACCAAGGCTACTTGGCATCACCAGAACACAGCTCTCCAACCACAGCAAGCCCTGGATATCCCAACACACCAGAAAAGCAAGACTCAGATTTAAAATCAGTTCTCATGATGATGATAGAAGACTTTAAGAATGACATAAATAACTCCCTTAAAGAAATACAAGAGAACACAGGTAAACAGGTAGAAGCCCTTAAAGAGGAAACACAAAAATCCATTAAATTACAGGAAAACACAATCAAACAGGCAGAATTATATAAAAACACAATCAAACAGATGAAGGAAATGAAAAAAACCATCCAGGAACTAAAAATAGAAATAGAAACAATAAAGAAATCACAAAGGGAAACAACCCTGGAGTTAGAAAACCTAGGAAAGAGATCAGAAGTCATAGATGCAAGCATAACCAACCGAATACAAGAGATAGAAGAGAGAATCTCAGGAGCAGAGACAACCATAGACAACATTGACACAACAGTGAAAGAACATACAAAATGCAATAAACTCCTAACCCAAAACATCCATGAAATCCAGGACACAATGAGAAGACATAACCTAAGGATAATAGGTATAGAAGAGAGTGAAGATTCCCAACTTAAAGGACCAGTAAATATCTTCAACAAAATTATAGAAGAAAACTTCCCTAATTTAAAGAAAGAGATTAACATAATATACAAGAAGCTTATAGAACTCCAAATAGATTGGACCAGAAAAGAAATTCGTCCCATCACATTATAGTGAAAACACGAAATACACAAAACAAGGAAAGAATATTAAAAGCAGTAAGGGAAAAAGGTCAAGTAACATATAAAGACAGACCTATCAGAATTTCACCAGACTTTTCACCAGGCACTATGAAAGCTAGAAGATCCTGGGCAGAACTCATACAGACCCTAAGAGAACACAACTGTCAACCCAGGCTGCTATACCCAGCAAAACTCTCAATTAACATAGATGGTGAAACCAAAATATTCTATGATAAAACCAAATTTACACAATATGTTTCCACAAACCCAGCCCTAAAAAGAATAATAGATGGTAAACATCAACTCAAGGAGGGAAACTATACCCTAGAAAAAGCAAGAAAGTAATCTTCAACAAACTGAAAAGAAGATAGCCACACAAACCTACAAGTGACATCGAAAACTAACAGGAACCAACAATCACTATTCCTTAATATCTCTTAACATCAATGGACTCAATTTCGCAATAAAAAGACATAGACTGACAGACTGGATCCATAAAGAGGACCCAGTATTTTGCTGCATTCAAGAAACATATCTCCTTGATAAAGACAAACACTACCTCAGAGTACAGGGCTGGAAAACAATTTTCCAGGCAAATGGTCCCAAAAAACAGGCCGGAGTAGCCATTCTAATATCGGATAAAATTGACTTTCACCCAAAAGTCATCAAAAAAGATAAGGAAGACATTTCATACTCATCAAAGGAAAAACTACCAAGAAGAACGCTTAATTCTGAACATCTATGCTCCAAATGCAAGGGCACCCACATTCATAAAAGAAACTTTACTAAAGCTCAAAGCACACATTGCTCCTCACACAATAATAGTAGGAGACTTCAACACCCCATTATCATCAATGGACAGATCTTGGAAACACAAACTAAACAGAGACACAGTGAAACTAACAGATGTTATGAACCAAATGGATTTAACAGATATCTATAGAACATTTCATCCTAAATCAAAAGGATATACCTTCTTCTCAGCACCTCATGGTACCTTCTCCAAAA